>CABFWB010003311.1:0-25401 GCA_902151455.1 Timema bartmani
CCTTGGGCGGGTAGAGAGGGGGGGGCGGGGGAGAAAGGGAGTTCAACTCCCTCCAAGTTGACAAAAAATAAATTTAAAAAATACTGCTTTATTTACAAGATCAAAATAAAGATGCAAGAAAATATTTAACTACTCACCACCATATAGATTTATTCTGTGTTTATTCAGGCAACAAAGCTGGGTAGACTCATGTCAAGATATTTACAAAGGAAATAGGAAGTATTAGCATGGTACTAGTGAGTGTGGGGAGAATGATGGAAGGGGGCAGTTCTTTGAAATTAGGAAAAAGTAAAACCATTCAGCTTGAAACTATTAAAATAAATGGTAGTTCCGAGTAAAAGTACACTTTGGAAATGAGCCGGCAAAGAAAGAGGAATGAAAGGGAGGGATTAGAAAGAGGGGGGGCTTTCAATCACCAACTTCTTGAGAACAGCATCCCTGGAGACAAGCACAAACTTGATTTTTGTTGGAAAAGTGACAAATTAAAATTATTAGTCAAGAACTTTTCAGCTGTGGTCAAAAATTGGCGGGCAGATGTAAAAGGCTCGGCATAGGGTTGGGGACCCCTGCCTTAAGCATTTATAATAATTACCATATATTAATCATTTTATAATATTACCAATAACAATTTTAAAAAATGAAATCTGGTTAGTGAGATAGTATTACTTGACGTGGTTAAGTGTAAGAAAAGGCGGTAGCCTTAACTTCGCCATTAAAGTCGATTATTATTATTAATAATAATAAAACTAGTATTGACTTTAACATTGATTTTATTGGTTTAATTTCTTAAAGGGGGCGTGCGCCCCCCACGCCCTCTCCTGGATCCGCCCCTGGTACAGCAATTATCTATCTCGCTTATTTTAGACTTAATAGTCAATAATTACCTATTTTATCGGTCAAAATTTATAAAAGAGAAAATTAATAGCAATGCGATAACCATGATATATGCAACCCCTAATAAAATGCCCCTAAAATTTTAACCGGAAGTCAAAATTTTAATACGAAGTGTTCAACCTGACCTTGGGGACCCAATATTGATATTTTTTATTGGTCTAAATATACAAATAAAGAAGATAATTCTTTAAAAATAAACTTATAAAATTTAAAACCGTGAGTCAAAAAATGTTTTACGTATGTATAGCACAATTTGCTCTCGGGTTTGCTAGTGTATATAGTATTACGAATTTTGAGGTAATATCTCTATTTTTAAACAATAGAGTGAGAAAGTCCGTGCGCAGCTTCGTACCATTTATGGTTTAATGTTTACATCGATTGCGAGACTGACATCTTAAACCCAGGGAACAACAATTAATTATTTTTCTTTATGAATACAATGAAATTAAAGAATTCGTTGGTTTTCTTTCTAACTTGATCGCCAAGGAGAAATATCCACTTCAAATCCAAGGAGAAATTATGGTGGATATTTCAATTTGAAATCCAAAGAGAAATATTCAGATAGTATTAACGAAAAGACCATGGAGAGAGGGAGCGAGCTTATTGTACATATAACTACCAGTATTAATAATAAAACAACCTTTGCGGACACATTTCAAAAAGCATAGTTTTTAAATTAAAGTGTATCAAACTTTATTTTTTATCATACGATTCTACAACTATAATTAGTTTAAAATTAGGTGTTTATTTTATTCAAGCCGACATTTTCCCCTTTTCATTAATTCATACTTCACTTTATAGATCAGTAAGGCTGACATCAAAATTAATGTAATAGTTTTTTTTATTGTTTGATTATACTTCATCACCATTAGTGACCTAATAAAAATATATATAACTTATCAAAACCTTTCAATCCTTCATAATTCATTTGTACACTGATCGTGGTCAGGTACTTACTTGTCTGTCAGAGAGTGTGTTTTATGTGCGGATATGCCGCTTTATAAATTTATGGCGATACACTTCATTTGTTCGCTCTGAGCGTTGACAGTTTTATAATGTAATTGAGAATCTGTCGGCGAGTGGTTTTGTACAGTGTGTTGAGGCTTGTAAAATGATCGAGAGCGGGGTGGAGGGGGCTTTGGATCAGAAACACTACGACGCTTCGAACACATGCGCTGTTTAACTTCGCATGCGAGTGTTTTATTCCGGAGACGTAGGGGGAGGGCTTTTATCTGACAGTTAGAAAATAATTTATTGGATCCATTCTAATTTATATTTGATAGATATAGAACGTTTAATGTCAAATTACCTCACCTACAGTAGCCCCATAGCTTCTTTGGTGCTGACTGACGGTTCGCAGCTGACTTCTGACAGTCAACATTTAGGTATATACCTAAATTTTGACTGTCAGAAGGGACAGCTGTTAAACACATGTTTTTTGCAGATCATATGGTTCGGCGTAGGGATACATAATTTGGTCTGGTAGCTTTTCAAAGAGGTCAGCTGTCAGCTGTGAGCTGTCAGTCAGCACCAAAGAAGCCATGAGGCTACTGTAGCTATGTCAAAGTAAAATTTTGCCCGATTGGAATATTTTAGGCTCCTACTAGTCCCTAAATATTTCAAGGAATAAGAACAACTTAATGAAATTCTTGTATCTTAAGGTTGATCGACAATAAATATTAATAACCCTCCTATGCATAAGCTTATCGACCAATTTACATTATCCCCAATCTCTGAAATATTTGTTTTCATTTTGCCGACCAGTTGGATGTCGATCAATTTGTCCTCATATCCATGAACATGTCGGTCTCTTGGTTCACCTAGCCTTCCAAATATTTATTTTCAGCTTGTCGAGCAGTTTATACGTTGCCGTATCTTATTTTGTTTGTTTTTTCTAAATTATGTCACCTTGCTATATAAAAGCAGAACATCGTCCGATGTGGATGTTTTAGCCAGCTACTGAATTCTAAACATCTCAACGATTATTTAAACACGTTTCTATTATTCTTCCCGGACACGTGTACTGCGGCAATATTTCACGTCCACACGCATCCACGCGTGACCGCGCATTGTCGACAGCCGAGAACAGATGTTCGCTTCTTTCAAGATAACATACGATGCTATTTGGGGTGATAGGCGGGGTGAGGGGGTTGAAGCAAGAGGGGTTTCTGTCGCCTAGGCGAGACGATGATAAATTTGTGGGAAGAAATGTTTAGGAATATTTACTAACCTTTTTTACTCGTGCTCTTTTATGGCAGTGGTAAATTGACAAAAAGGGTGAATATTTAGAGAAAGTCTGCTAGAGAAAGGATGTGGGAACCACACTGACAACCCAGTTGTGGACGTTTGGAATCAAACCCAGTGCTCCCGATTGACTATAGGATTTTCGCTATCTGCATTTAAGTACAAAGTACAACAAACATTGATAAAATCGTTAGAGCGTTAGAGGAGTACACAGACTGGGTGTTAAAGGAGTACACAGATTGGGTGTTAAAGGAGTACACAGATTGGGTGTTAGAGGAGTACACAGACTGGGTGTTAGAGGAGTGTATAGACTGGGTGTTAGAGGAGTACACAGACTGGGTGTTAGAGGAGTACACAGACTGGGTGTTAGAGGAGTACATAGACCGGGTGTTAGAGGAGTGTATAGACTGGGTGTTAGAGGAGTACATAGACTATAGGTTAGAGGTATGTTTGCTATAGGAGTACACAGACAGCGTTAGAGGAGGGTACAGACTGGGCGTTAGAGGAGTACACCGACTGGGTGTTAGAGGAGTACACCGACTGGGTGTTAGAGGAGTACACCGACTGGGTGTTAGAGGAGTACACAGACTGGGTGTTAGAGGAGTACATAGACTGGGTGTTAGAGGAGTACATAGACCGGGTGTTAGAGGAGTGTATAGACTGGGTGTTAGAGGAGTACACCGACTGGGTGTTAGAGGAGTACATAGACTGGGTGTTAGAGGAGTACACAGACTGGGTGTTAGAGGAGTACACAGACTGGGTGTTAGAGGAGTACATAGACTGTAGGTTAGAGGTATGTCTGCTATAGGAGTACACAGACAGCGTTAGAGGAGGGTATAGGTCCGAGATAAAGGTCTGCGTAGAATATGTGTAATAGCAGTGCAGGCTGGACTTTGTACAGACACAGACAGGCCTTCTGTTTCAGAATACGATCTTCATACTTTAAATAATGTGATAAAGTAAAATAATTAGAAGCAAGACGAGATCTAAGGGAAATGAAAATAAGATAATATAAATTTGAAAAAATAAGGTAAGGTTATAGCGAAAGATAGGAGGTGAAAGTGTCTCATACAAAAGCAATGCAGAGATAAACAGGTGTAGAATAATATATGTGAGAAGGAATGAAAGACACACGTGAGGAGAGTGTCGTAAAGGGCAAGGTAGGAATGGAGGGAAAGGGAGAAATAATGCAAAGTGATAAAACATTTTGTGAATACCTACTTTTTTATATGGGCTGACTCACGGCACACTTATCTTACTGGTTTATTTTTTCAAGCACCGCACGACACACTGTTACAATGCTGTTATTTTTAAAGCACGATCATTTGTTATTTTTTATATTTGTAAATGGCGTTTAAAGGGTTTTAGTCGTACAATCTAAATAAACACACACCAATATATGTTACTTTATTTTCACATTTAGAAGAGAAAAAATGATTAATTTTAATGAATTTAATATTGACAATTTGACAGAAAATAAAACTACTTTCTTTAATACAGGGCGTTAAAACTTATGCTTTATACCAGATTGATATAGATTCAATTATTTAGTGTTTAACCTTCTCTCCCCGCCTTCTTTTTAATCCAAACTCAAAATATTAGCAAAAAAAAAAGCACATCGATTTATATTTTGACAATATTTTATTTTGTTTTTAAAGTATGGCAAGACAAAAGGTTATACACGTCAAGAAATTTTTTTGGGATAAAATAAATCTAATATTACCTTAATTTTAAACAAGCCACCCAGTTACAATCCGACCATGGTGGGAAAGGGTGACCTGGTGGTCTAGGGGTAATGTGTCGGACTTCTGTGTTGGGGGTCCGGGGTTCTATCCTCGGTCCCGGCATAGATTTATCTGATTGCCAAACCCTTCCTTCACCTCTGATAAGACGTGTATTAATCACAACTTGATGAATGTGTAGAATGCCAGACTTCCACCGTGGTTCGGATCCCACGTTAAACTGTAGGTCCTCCATTTCATCTCACATCACCCCACCATTACACATTAGCGTTAGTGTGTAGTATAACCCGAACGGGTAGTAAGACTCAGTGTTAATAATAATAATAATAATAATAATAATAATAATAATAATAATAATAATAATAATAATCCGACCATGGTCAAGATCATTAAAGCGTTGCACTCCAAATGGTGATCAATCTTAAAAATCTTTGGTTCGAATGCCAGTTGGGACATAATTAAGACCCGCGGTAATTACATCCCTAGGGGATGAAATAATAATTAATAATGAACTTGTGTATGCATCCAACAACAGAATTATACCCTCATTGGTGGACCAGTGATCTCAAGGCGTTAGATTCGCACTGCACTTGGTCGCTCAAATTTCGCCTTGGTGCAGTTGGTGTTTTAAAAAAAATTATTTTCCTATCCTCTCTCCATGCTAACAACACTTATGATTAAAATTTAGATCTAAAGAGCTTTACATTTTTTTTTATCAAAATAATGATTTATTTTCTAGCGAAAAAATATTTAAGGGTAATCGACTGATGATCGATATTAAAAAATGTTGTTCCTAACTAAAATAGACCCACTTTGGTGGCCGCATGGTATATGGCGTCTCTCTCGCAATAGACTAGACTGCTGGTGATGGGGAGATTGGGATTAGAATCCTAGTCGAGTAGACTGAGTTTTTTTTATTTAAATGGTTTTTTTTACTCTCTCTTCGCTCAAAGTTGTGTACATTTCCTCTAAAATCCAATCTTCCTCATCTATAATTCATTAGCGCTATTAATACATATGCGTATAGCCCTAACGGGTAGTAGGACGTGTTGCTAAATATATAATAGGCCTATAATTATAATAGACTATATGAGAAAGTATATACGACGGTGTTGAATCGTTTAATTTACAATTTTAAGACAGAATTAGTTAAAATGTTTTTAATTCGGTAATTTTCAACGTAGAGTATTTTCAGTGCTTGGTTAAATATCCCTCCGCACATTCTCGACTGTTGGCCTCCTTCCTAACAATCGGACGGAAATATGTTTCGGCCTTTAAATCCTGTGATCTGCCCATGAGAGAGATAGATAGAGAGCCGCTTATTTGTGTTGCATGCGGAAAATTAGCAGAGATTAAATTTTGAACGCAATTCCATTTACAATAATCTCATTAATACAGCTCCTATCCCCCCTAATCCCCCTTCCCTTGCCCCAACCTCCCACTTCAATTGAGTTTCAATAGGAGCTGTCTATAGATGGAAATCAATCATTTTTTATTTATTTTTTAAACTGTTCCCTGATTTTATTAGACCTTTTAACAACTTTGAGTGAATGTTTTTTTAGCACCGTGTCTTACTACCCGTTCGAGTCATACGCTTATGTACTAATTATGCTAGGGGTTTTAGGGATTAGGGAGGCTATATTTATAGAAAGTGTACCCGTATTTTCGTGGAGGGAGAGTGGAAAACAATTTTGTAAAAACCACCCTCAGTACACCCGACCGAGATTCAAACCTCGATCTCCCCGTCATCGGCAGTCTAATATACTACGAAGGTATCGCGTTAGACCACGTGGCCACCGAAGCGGGTGATGTATTAATTAATTTATATTATTGAGTCATGGTTAGGTGGTTACTTATTGCTGTGATAGATATGGATGGAATTCCACTTAAACTACATAAGGATTAATACATAAACCACGAAATGACTTTTTTCTTACATTTTTTGACGCCCCCTTCCTCCTCGTGAAACACCAGATAGACATTTAGGCTGACCCCTCCCCCGTCTATACCTGTATTACGTAACTTACTTCCCACATCAAGAGTGAATGTCATTATTTCATAGGGGAGCTTTTGTGACACTAAAAGACTGACTCACATTTAATATTACTCAGAATCCATTTTAAATATAAGAACTGTGTTACATAACACACTGATTTGCCCGCCCTCCCCCCATGAAACATTATGTATACATTAGAAATCCCCTCTACCAACAGCGTTACTTGGTCTATGTATGCCCCCTAATTAATAGAAGCTAGTCTATATTTGAAGTCCACAGTGAACTTTTCATTTACCTACGTAAATTCACTTATTCGCAGAATAAAAGTAGGCCAAACCTTCTTCTAACGAGTAAAGTTGATTATATCACCCGGATAAAATAATTGTTTACACTAAGTTTAATCTCAAATTTAGCTGATTGCTCACCTTTTGTTTTGTTTTTATGCCTCACGTATTAGCGCCTGTCCCGACCAGCCGCATATTTACATTAATGGGGTAATTGTACAAAAGGTAGAATTTAGAGAAAGTACACCTGCATTTGCGTGAAGTGATGTTGAAAAACCATCTGCAAACACAATACCTCAGTATACCCGGTCAATATTCGAACCTCGACAGGAGCTCTGAGCTGTTATATAGGGATTTGACTGACTCTCTTGACGTACAGTACATATAGATACAGGCTATTCAGGTAGAAGTAAGTCGATAAGTTCCACACGTCCATCACAGACTCTGCCTTAAACTGATCGTGATATGATTCTTGAATAGCTCCGTGTGTGGTAGAGTATTCGCGCACTAATCCAAGAGTACCAGTTTCGATTCCCGTGTCGAGGTGTCATTTTTAACAAATTTACGAATATCTACAGGTACTTTTAAACGCTCCTAGACATCTACCGCGAAGGCATGGGGGTGCTAGGACCCCCTCTCCCCTCTTGGTGGCTGAGTGGCCGAGATTTTGACGGAAGATTATGACGGTCCAGAGAAATACACCTTAATAAATGCAACGATGCTTATCCATAGACGCTACGATACAACATTTTCAGTCTTGATCCGTAAAGCCTGTGATAGGATTCCGGACGGATTCATTTGAGTTTTTTTTTTCCACGTTATAATTTTTGCTGTGTTTTTTTCTTGATCGTGTTTAAACTATAAGATCAAATATATATAGTAAAACCCCAGTAATCCACAACTACGGATAATCTGAAGACAATTTTAAGAAAATGTAGGGAAAAAACTCAAACGAAGTCAAATTAAATAAATTATCTTGATAACAAACCCAAAGTTTAAAGAGAATTGTAAGAAACTGTAATAAATGCTGCAACATATTTATATGATGTAGTCAACACAATGTGTTTCCTGATTTCTTATAATATTTATTCAAATATAATTTAAAATTGGTGGAAATACTCTCTTATTCTCTTTAACACGTCCGTATTCTCCCGCATGATCCGAATTTTCTCGAATCCGAACAGCGCACCCAGCCAGGCCATCTGCACCTCCGTCACCGGCATCAAAACAAAATAACACGAACTTGGCGTTTAATCCGGGTGCCCATCGATGATGAGGAAAACAATCATTTTAAAACTATTGTATTATTGTGATGGGAAGGAAGGTTAGTGGAATTTTTACTATCCACCCCTTGCCCGAAGAATTTTATGGCTCCAAAATTTTTAAGCCACTATACTCTAGACCTATACCCACCCATCCGTCGCGTGGGCTCTGCGACAGATTTAACGCGTATTAAACCCAGACTTGATGTGTAGGGTGGATAAGGGGGGGAGGGTTGAACCCTGTTATGTTTCATCAATGAAAGTAGAGATGGGAAAGGAGTGTATTACACTAATGCAAATTTTTATTTTCAAACCTAAAAAGAAAATAGAAATCTTTTATCATCATCAGCATTATTATTATTATTATCATCACCGCGTCTTAATCTATTACCCGTTCGGGCTATACTTTTATATGTTAAATTACATAAATGTGTAAGAGATGAGGAAGGTTGAATTTAGATAAAGTGAATACGCATGTGCGTGGAGGAAGAGTGTGGAAAACCATACAAGGAAAAAACCATCCTCATTTTATCTAACCGGGGGATTCGAACCTCGATCTCTCCGTCATTGGCAGTCCTAGTCTATTGCGAGAGTAACGCCCTTAGACAGGTATGGTACAACTGGTGGACCGTGGGCCACATGCGGCCCGCGCTCACTCTAAATGTGGCCCTCACAGAATCCTGGGGGGAAATTAAATGGAGACCCCGGTGGAAGATGGGAAATAGCGTACTATTTAAATATATATATATATTTATTGTAAACGGTAATTATTGCATTATATCTTGCATTTATTTGATTAATATAAATATATATTTATAATGCCAAACTGTTTTGTGAAAGTGTGTGGGCGTGCAAATTTCATCATACATTTTTGGGAGATTACTAACCTTTTTTGACAGTAAAGTTAGGGAGATTATATCAACCAAAAATACCATTTATAGATAATTATTGAAAATAATTGTTTGGTAGTTGTTGTTTATAGGCCTATATATTGATGGGATTACTAAATATATCTTCAGCCCGCCGTGTAAACTGATGATCAAATTTGCGCCCTTGAGATGAAAAACGTTGGACCACCCTGCCTTAGAACATGTGGCCACTGGAGTGTGTAAGGGGAAGAGGAGGGGTTTGGAGGTAAAGTTTGGTCGAAGCTAATATCCCAATCAAGCTTCACACGACTTGAATAGGTCCCTCCACGCAACACAATAGGCCCGAGCTGCCGCTACGCAACCGTGCATTATTTAAACGTGAAAGGACTATGTGATAGCTTCATTCGTGGGAAAGCGAAGGGTATTATATCCATACCCGGCTTGTTTACTCTTATAATTTGTGGTCGCTGCGGTCTTCGTAAGGGCTCTAATTAGTGAGGTTTACACGGAGTGCTGTTATATTTACGAAATTGCGATGGCGGTAGTTGACGGCGGCTGGTCGCGTCCCCCCCCCCTCCTCCGACCTCTTCCGAACCGGCGAGAGAGGAAAACTGACACGGGTGCCTAAATACTGTATAATACCCGCTTCGGTGGTCGAATAATCTAACGCCTCATTCTTATGATATAGGCTACTAGACTGTCGATGGCGGGGAGATTGGGGTTCATATCCCATTCGGGTGTAATGAGGGTGGTTTTCATCTCTCTCCACTCAAATGTGGACATACTTTCTCTAAATTCAACCTTCCTAATTCCTAACACATTAGCGTAATTAGTACATATGCGTATAACCGGGTAGTAAGATGCGGCACAAAAAAAAAACCACACAGTTAATAATATTTTAATCCTCTTGATAAACAGGAGTCGAATATTCGTCTTTTGTGTCTTCCCCGGTATTGATACCGCGTACATATGGCTGATGTTTCTGTACTTAATTAAGTTCTGAATTCACTACTAGTTAACTGTTACCGTGTGGACGACCAACTGGCATCGCGACTATCTGCACACAAAAAAGTAGCCATTAAGGAAACTAGTACACTCCATTTACCTTGAACGATATCAGGATTTTGATGGGGAAAAAAACTTTTAGAGAACACACACTTTGTTTTTGTGATCAACAGTGATCACATTTTATTTGACTATTACTAATTATTAGTGTTATTTCATAGGTATTGATAATATATATCAAACGGAACAGCTGTAGATGTAACTACTTTATGTATTAATATACGAACACTATTTAAGTAACTAAAGCCGGATTGTAGTCTTATATTAGCAAATTGAAAAAAAAAGTTATGTCTTTGTCTTTCAAACAAAAATAAATTTTATGAAATATAAAAAAGGAAATTCCTTCTGGAAGAACCTAAAAAATACAGATAATTTTACGTTCTTAAAATAGTGGCAGCCCTGAAGTTAGCATTCCGAAATAAGTCTACGGATTACTTGCAATTATTTATCTATTAATTTATATACATACCTGCTTTATTTATATTAACTTTGTAAAAGTAATTTAATTTCACATCGATTTTAAAATAGTGTTTGGTAGTTGTTCTAAATATGTGTGTGTGTTGAAATATCCATAGCGCTATTTAGTGAGATATTTCATATCTGTTAAGATTGTATTGAAGTTCTCTATTACCCTTGAAATATTTCGAAGATGCGAAGTTACTCTGACTTTCGAAACTAAGGAGATTTGACCTTCGACGTTATTTTGAAGCTTCTCACAAACAATTGAATCACCTGGTATTTTAAGTTGGAAGAGGTGGATAACTTTATTTTGTCAAGAGGTTACGGTTGTAATTTTAAGAGCGTGTACAGCTCCTCTTAGTGACTCAAGGGAAGAACATGTTGTAATGATGCAGGTTGCAGATATAGTCAAGGGGTGGGGTAAGCGGGTAGGTTATCGCACATCATATTAGAGAGGGCGTGCAGCTTCGGGCAACATTCAGGGCGGCAATAACGGCCGATAATGGGGGAAAGTTGCCGCGTCTAGCAACCGATGGCAAGGGGAGGAGGGAAGAGGATTGCAGATATGTTACCAGAAACAAGCTTACGTTGGCAATATGCAGCTCATTTCGTGAGGAGGAATCTTTGACTCAAGTTTGACTCCACTATATGTCACATAAATGAAGCTTGACACCACTTAGTGCTACATATGTGAAGCTTGGCACCACTTAATGCCACATAAGTAAAGCTCAACACCACTTAATGCCACCTAAGTGAAGATTGACACCACTTAATACCACATAAGTGAAGCTTGACACCACTTAATGCCACTTAAGTGAAGCTTAACACCACTTAATTTCACCTAAGTGAAGCTTGACACCACTTGATGCCACCTAAGTGATGCTTGACACCACTTAATGCCACCTAAGTGGTGCTTGACACCACTTAATGCCACCTAAGTGGTGCTTGACACCACTTAATGTCACGTAAGTGAAGCTTAACACCATTAATGCCACCTAAGTGATGCTTGACACCACTTAATGTCACATAAGTGAAGCTTAACACCATTAATGCCACCTAAGTGAAGCTTAACACCATTAATGCCACCTAAGTAAAGCTTAACACCACTTAATGCCACATAAGTGAAGCTTAACACCACTTGATGCCACCTAAGTGAAGCTTAACACCACTTAATGCCACCTAATGGAAGCTTGACACCACTTAATGCCACATAAGTGAAGCTTGACACCACTTAATGCCACATAAGTGAAGCTTGACACCACTTAATGCCACACAAGTGAAGCTTGGCATCACTTAATGCCACACAAGTGAAGCTTGGCATCACTTAATGCCACCTAAGTGAAGCTTGACACCACTTAATGCCACATAAGTGAAGCTCGACACCACTTAATGCCACATAAGTGAAGCTCGACACCACTTAATGCCACACAAGTGAAGCTTGGCACCACTTAATGGCAAATAAGTAAAGCTTGACACCACATTACGTCATATGAATAAAGCTTAACATTGATTTGTATCACATAAATGAAACTCTGATTAGCTTTCTTTCAGTAAAATGCCATATAAGACCTACCATCTGTAAATTAAAAATGGACAACATCGTATAAATTACAAACTTTTTCTAACATGTTATTTTAGATTCACGTTTAACGTGGTTTAATTTTTATAGCTACACATACGAGACATAAGACAATAGAGATGGCGTAACAAAATATGTTACCAAAGAATGTAGCCTACTCCCATCTTTGCCGAAAAAATGTCGGTTAGCGTTGATAAACTACTCGTTGTACCACCAGCTTTAAGAAGACGGGTTTCATTATGAGTTTTGGTGAGTATCAATCAGTTTCCTATGTTAACAAGTTTTTACCCAACACCTTATTCCAAAGTGGACATTTTCAAAATAACATCAAGTTTGTTTTTTTACTCGAAGTAACAACGAAGAAAGGAGTGAACGAAAGACCGCTGAAAGTAAGAGATAAGACCGACTGCGTTACATTACCATTGGAGGCTCTGTGTCGCCACATTTCTGAATGTGGGGGGTGGTAATGGGTTCTGTGAGCGAGTGGGTGTGTTCCCACCTCACCCCCTTTTCCTCGACTGCTCAGTAAGCTCGCGAGGGAAGGCCTGAAGGGTAGGAGGGAGGTCCTTAATAATGTGTCGTGCTTCGAGTACTTTGTTCTCGCCAACTATTTAATATGGAACATTCGACTATAATAATTTATGTTTGAGGGTGTTGCTTACTTGAATGGAAATATCCTCACAAACATATACATTTCATTTACAGAAATGGTGGTTCTTAAACTTAAAAAAAACAACTCCATGGCGTGATTCGGAATGGAGCTATACCAACCGAGTGTCTGCCGCCGTTGGCAATGATGATGCTAACATATTTGGATAGAAAGTGTCATGTGGTCAGCACAACAAAACCTCCGGCCGTTAATATCAGTTTTCTAGACCGAAGCCGCTATATATTTATTAAAGTAGCTTCTTAATGGTTCTCGCATAGTTGAGTTTGACCCCGTACTATACCCACTGCTTCACAGAAAAAAATTCTGGAAGCGCCAGGGATTGAACTCGGGACATCTGTGATTTTTATTCAATAAATAATTGCAAAAACAATCCTCAATTTAGTGCTGTGACCCTGTTTAAAAAAATACTTTCATTAGTTTGAGGAAGGCTAGATCCATGTTTCAAATAAAGTTTGATCTCAAAACCACAACATTTCCCGTGAAACGCCGTTGAAAGTAAACTAGTTTAATATTTTCGTGATTTTTTTATTATAAAACTTAAAATGTAAGGTTTTTAAATCTATAAGGGGATTTCATTTTGGCATGAGCCATATTTTAAAATAAAAATAAAAACTTCGCAAATAATCATGCTCGATTTATGGATGTCTTCAAAGCGTCTCAAGGGCTCTGGTAATCCTCCCCTCCCTTCCTTAAAATTCAACCTCATCCTATGCTCCTAGTTTAATCAGTGTTAAGTAGCGTTTTCAGTCGTAAGGGCACTAAAAGGAGCTGAACACATACACACAATAAAAACTGTGAGTGCTAAAGAGCTTTCAAATTTAGTTGTTGGTAAGAAGTACCTTTAACTTTTGACATCAAAATCTGGAAACCAAATATTCGCACGACAGTAACTGTTCGGATTAAGTTGAACCAAACCCCAGGTCGTTAAAACTGCACCATACGTACAGGCAGGAAGATACCTTTGCAATGGGAAGCCGTGGGAAATGGCTATCATAAAAGTTTCATATTTCCTGAAGTTTAATTTCCTCGCCTACAACAATTTCCCCTAAAAAAACTTTCTATCCCATTTCCTTCCTTTCGCATGCGTTTTAATGTAGTGAATGTGGCTTACCGACTCCCAACATTTCACCATGGTGGAGAGGTGGGGGAGAATGCGCCCGCTATTCTCGGTTCCTACGAACAAAAAACACAGTTGCAACGTCACATTACTTCTTTTTTCGTTGATGGAAATTTTACATTAATTTTTTTATAACGTCTAGTTAATTTTACATGACATGATTTAAGAATGAATAAGAATGGCAGGACACTGTTTGTAAGAGGTTTTAACCTAGAACAGGGATAGCGAGACTTTTCCGACAATGTGCCACTTGAGGAATAGCTGAATTTTGAACTATTCCAGTGTGCCACATGAGGATTAGCTTAATTGTGTACGATTACAGTGTACCACTTGAAGACAAGCTGAATTTTGAAGTATTCCAGTGTGCCACTTAAGGACCATCCTAATTTTGTACTTGTCTAGTGTGCCAACTATTATTTGAATTTAATAATGAGTATTTAAAAATAAAAATAAAATTTTTAGCGCCGCATCTTACTACCCTTTCGGCTTATAAGCCAGATGTACTAAATTACGCTAGTGGTTTTTAGTTATTATAATGGCTATATTTAGAAGAAGTGTACCCACATTTGCGTGGAAGGAGAATGGAAAACCCACCCTCGGTACAACTGACCTAGATTCGAAACCCCATCTCCCCGTCATCGGCAGTCCAGTCTTTTGCGAGAGTAGCACCTTAGACCATGCGACCACCGGAGAGGGTAAAAAATTATAGAATATTATTAAATTTAATGAATTACTCAAATCAAATTGTCAATATTTTAGCAATGCCTAAACTTTAAAGAAGGAAAATTCATGTATATGTCAAACTGAGTGTCTTAAGACAATATTAATTTCAATAACTTTGAATAAAAAATATCGAAAATAGCATCTTCAGCGAAAAAAAATATAGTAAATTGATATATTATATTATGCTAAAATCTAAAACTTACATAATTGTTTCCATATTAGTTTGAAACATGTTGCATCTAGCTAGTCAAGATAGATATGTCCGGTTTGAAACATGTTGTATCTTGCTAGTCAAGATAGATATGTCCGGTTTGAAACATGTTGCATCTGGCTAGTCAAGATAGCTATGTCCGGTTTGAAACATGTTGCATCTGGCTAGTCAAGATAGCTATGTCCGGTTTGAAACATGTTGTATCTTGCTAGTCAAGATAGCTATGTCCGGTTTGAAACATGTTGTATCTTGCTAGTCAAGATAGCTATGTCCGGTTTGAAACATGTTGTATCTTGCTAGTCAAGATAGCTATGTCCGGTTTGAAACATGTTGTATCTTGCTAGTCAAGATAGCTATGTCCGGTTTGAAACATGTTGTATCTTGCTAGTCAAGATAGCTATGTCCGGTTTGAAACATGTTGTATCTTGCTAGTCAAGATAGCTATGTCCGGTTTGAAACATGTTGTATCTTGCTAGTCAAGATAGCTATGTCCGGTTTGAAACATGTTGTATCTTGCTAGTCAAGATAGCTATGTCCGGTTTGAAACATGTTGTATCTTGCTAGTCAAGATAGCTATGTCCGGTTTGAAACATGTTGTATCTTGCTAGTCAAGATAGCTATGTCCGGTTTGAAACATGTTGTATCTTGCTAGTCAAGATAGCTATGTCCGGTTTGAAACATGTTGTATTTTGCTAGTCAAGATAGCTATGTCCGGTTTGAAACCTGTTGTATCTTGCTAGTCAAGATAGCTATGTCCGGTTTGAAACATGTTGTATCTTGCTAGTCAAGATAGATATGTCCGGTTTGAAACATATTGTATCTTGCTAGTCAAGATAGCTATGTCCGGTTTGAAACATGTTGTATTTTGCTAGTCAAGATAGCTATGTCCGGTTTGAAACCTGTTGTATCTTGCTAGTCAAGATAGCTATGTCCGGTTCATAGCTTGTTTTCAACAGCTCGCACAAGATGCACTTAAGTGCGAGCGAAGACGATTTCTAGCCGTTGACTTAACAAAACTCATTGAGACATGACATTGAATTACATGGCTAACTAAATATTATCTACTTCAAAAAATTATACCAGGTTGGCAAAGGTTTTATTCAATGTGTGTGGGTTTTTTTCATGTCAGTGTGCCACATGAATCATTTTTGCGTGCCACAGATTCGCCATTCCTGAACTAGTACAACAAATTTATCACAAAACCTTAAAGCCTAAATTTGAGTATGTGTGCTATAAAATAAACCTATTTCTCTAACACTCAACTCTTAGGTATCACCTGGCATCGAACTAAAATCACCAAAACCAGTAGTAGCCTTCCTCTCTAACCACTCAGCCATGGTTGGCAGAGTGAGGGGTGAGGGTAATCTAATCGCGTTCACCGGTGACGGAGAGTGTGGGGTTCAAATCCTGAGCAGGGTGTTTCCCCCCAATGATTTCCCAATCTTCCTTCACGGAAATGCGAGTACATTTCCTCTAAACTCTACCGTTATCACGCCTACTACATTATCATGGTTAAAGTTACTTATTTCAGACGGGTAGAATGAGGTGACTAAGGTAAATCAGGTGGTGCAGAAGGAGGGTAATTAAGACCAATTTACCTTTAAAAGACATTGCTTCCAATCCCTGTCGGGTCGAATTGTCTTAATCTTTACGTGTTTCGACAGCAGATAGGTCACGATTTAATTTGAACTATCCCCGCTTTCGTTTGAAACCCGTAAACAAAAAAATTTAAATTTCAAATAACATACATTTTACAGATTGTGATAAATATCCTGTCAGTCCTGTAGCCTGCAATAGTTCCCAAACCTTTCCATATCTCAGCCCCCTTGAAGCCTATGATAGTTCTTCGTGGCCCCTCTAATCTCCCACGCCATACGAGGTAAAAGTAAACATTTACGCACATATTTCCTATTAATAAAAGAAAAAGAGATGTTTAGACGGACAGTAATTAAATAAAAATAGATGTTTAAGCAAATTGTGAATACCGAATAATTTTTATATGACGGAAAAATACAAATAAAAAATAAAATTTAAATTTATTTCGCGGACCCCATGTTAACAACCTCTAGATGCCGATGTTGACTGCCCCTGTTAACAGTAGGTTAGACTATGTGCTGGACTGATTCGACGTGCAGGTTGTCTGCGTTCGAGTTTTATTCCGTTTCTTTTTCAGCTGTCCGTTTCTACACGCCAAACCCTTCGTGTCAGATAAGGTTAAAAAAAACATACAACTAATTGTTTTTATTTTATTATTTTCCCCGCTCAAATACTCATGCAATATTGTATTTAACTCTACAATCGGCCAAAACAAAACTATTCTCGTCACCTTTACATTCCCACACCTTTAAAAAAAAGTTTTGAGTTGGGCTAAAGTACATGAGTTTTTTATTTAAAAACTTAACTACAGTCCTTTTTTTCATAGGAAGGACCTTATATTACAGTTATAAAGGTTACTAGATCTACTTTCACATATTCATACGTCAAGTAATGGGATCGGCAGCTCTCACTTTTGATATATATATATATATATATATATATATATATATATATATATATATACACAGACATATATATATATATATACACATTTAAAATAATACTAAAAATAGAGTTAATCGTTATCAAAGTTGTTCAAAAAAGTGTTTTTATTTTCTAAAGTCCATATTCCTATTGAAATGAGACTGTATTTTAAAATCTTAAAGAAGAAAAAAATCAAGTCAGCTTCTAAGATTTCTCGACTTTTAAAATAATTTTAAGAAGAAGACCTTTATTTTTTTTTTTGGCTCATTATTTCGATCATTCTATACCGCCTTTGTTATGTTCTCGATTTAAAAATTGCTTTTCAATTAATTCACCTTACAATAATTTTTTTTTCTATGTCTTTTTCCCTCACCCCTTCGATATTTTTCTTTACGAAACATTATTAAAATAAATTGTACGGAACTTCGCACGGACTTTCTCGCTTTATTGTTTAAAAATGGAGATATTTACTCAAAACTCGTAATATATTGGAAACAAAATAATATACACTAGCAAACCCAAGCATAGATTGCACTATATTTATGTAAAAAAAAAAGTTGAGTCCCTGTTTTAAATTTTATAATTTTATTTTTAAAGAATGAATGTCCTCATTTGTATGTTTGGACCGATAAAAAAGATCAATATTGGGTCCATAAGGCTCAACACTTTGTATTAAAATTTCGAATTCCGGTTAAAATTTTTGACATTTTATTGGGTGTTGCACATCTTCATATCATCGTCTTGCTATTAAATTCCTCATTTATAAATTTTGACCAATAAAAAAAATGTAAATATTGACTATTGAGTCTATAATGGAGATAGATCATTGTTGTACAAACATTTTTCCTAAGAGATTTAAGGAAAAACAACACAAACTTTTTGAGAGACTTATATTTAATTACTTTATGGCATTGGAGAATTATTGCGTTAAAACTTACAACTACAGCTCACAAAATTTTATTAATATATTTGTCAATATCTCAGAAACTGTTGGTTTTATAAAAATATATTTCATATAAAAGTTTTTTATTTTTAATATTACTACAATTTTGCAACGATAAGTTATTTAGTATCTCGAACAGTTGTGGAGATACAGAAATTTCGGCTTCTGTAAAGTACCCTAAAAGTCATTTTCATGGGAAAATGAAAGTAGCCAGTTTATTTATAATCTTAATCAACGCCTAGATACGAATTTTAATCAAAATAGTTAAAGCCGATTTTGAGAAAATTGATTTTTCTCTTTTCACCTTTTGCTACACAACTCTTAATTTTAAGTTTAAACAGACACACAGACAGACGGCATTGCAAGGACCACTCCTTTAGGGTTCGGGGGTTCATGAGACGTCGACATCCATTAACATTTCAGGTAGGATTTTCTTTACCGTCGCAATACTTTACCTTTTATGTTCGAAAAGTTAAAAAATATAAATATTTGCGTATAGCTTGAAAGTTATTAGTTTTATAAAAATATGCTTCGAATGAAATATTTGTATTATGAATAGATCTACATATTTGCAATGATAAGTTATTTCATATCTAAAATAGTTTCGGAGATATGATAAAAATATGATAATTTGCATCAGACTGGAGCCCTTAAAGTCATTTTGCCGAAATAATGAGAGTAGCCATTTTGTTTGGAATATATATAAAGGTTTAGAAATTAAATTTAATCAAAATATCCAATTCCAAAAACCCCCCGGGGAAGCCCTATGAAAACCCTAGATATCAAGTTTTAGCCCGATCTGTAAGATAGTTTAGGCTCTAGTCGGAGGTACAGACAGACATACGGAAATTCAAAAACAACTTTTTCGGATTCGGGGGTTCATGAAACGTCGAGATTCATCAAAATCTTGAGTTCGATTTTTTGACGATCACAATACTTTCTCTACCTGTAAGATAGCGAGAAAGTAAAAATAATCAATTTAAATATTCACAAACGTAGCTATAGACTGATTTTGGTAGAATGAACAGTAGAAGTTAGTAACTAAAGTTACCAAAACAATTTAATACTTTCATACATCAAGTCATGTGATCTGCAGCCGTCACTTTTTATAGATATTATCGATACCTATAAAATACCACAAATAACAAAGTTAAATGGCATTAATGTTGGTTACAAAGAAATATGTTTGAATTCTCGCTACTGTTCTTCCAACCAAAACTAGGGTATATTTATGTTGAAGTCAATAAAACAAATTTTGCCCTGTACTAGAATTAATTATTAGGTTTTAAAATTGTCAACTAAAGGATATAATTTTTGAGTTTATGACCGCGAACCCTGTAAAATTACTTTGTAAATATTCTTAGTCCACTACACTCGGTATATTATTAACGTCTAATCAAGAAAACTTGTTCGCCTTTTAAAGGTGCGCATTTGACTATTCTTTTAATGTCTTAAATACATAAAAAAAAATCTCTGCGAACATGGCTTATTGTTCATAAGGGTGCCGTCAGCAATCATAATTATGTACAAACCTCTTCTTTATTTAGGTTTATTCTTGTGCCGGCAACAAACTTTTAATCGTGAATATACTATGACATAAACGCCAGAAATTCACTATGCTCATAAATTAACAATCTTTTATTTTTCAGGATACATTTAAAACCTTTCGTGAATAGTAAGCCAACTTATAAACATGTTTTTAAAGAATTTCAAACTTCCCAAGTCTCACAGATAGTTTAAATGAATGGTTCCCAATCTGTGGTGTATGACGTTGCACTAAGTGGCCCGCGGTGTTAATTTATAATGTCCATTATATTCTTGCTTTCGATTTTTTGTAAAATTGTATTAACATCTGTATATTTATTATATTATTTTTACATAAAATGGTTCACTTATACAAACAATCGTTGTTAAGGGCCCTCGCCAAAATTATGCTCTAAAATTAATATGGATATATTATCAAAGGTGGTCCTCAGCTTCTAAGAAAATTTTCGAGCGACTAACAATTGGAGGAATTTGGGGAATCCCCGTTTTAAAATATTCTCACTTCTTGGAAAAAACTTTCCCGCCCTCGTCACTTGGATACCGCAACATCACGCACCGCCAGTACCTTTTTAGAGAGAACTTTACTTGCACTTGCAGAAAACTCACTCGCTTAACTTCGTTACTTGCATAAGGGAGTGAAATGTCTCCCTTAGGAAATTCTCGGTCTTCATGTTAACGAAAAGTTTTGCGATTTACGGAGAGCAAAGAGAGGAGGAGTGTGGAGGGGGGAACAGTGCAACATGGCGTCACGCACCTTCTGTTGCCGTTCCGTTTTTAAGATGGAGTTTTCATGCTGTACACCTGAGTCCCCCAATAAAAAAAATAGGTGCGCACAAGTCATTGGAGAATATTTTATTTGAAATATAAGAACATCATCGACTAGACATTTGGTTTTTTACCCTCCGACAAACTTAATAGCATTAATAAGAAGCGGCTGTTCGTCTCGAACTTTTTATTTTCGGTGTAATACTGTACTATATTTCAAGTATAAAAAATGGTCGCTTAGCATTGGAGGGCATTACGAAGGAATTTCAAAATGAGACACGTCTTTTACTGTGGCATTTTCTTAGAAATGAAATAAATTGGTGTCATTTAAATAGAGGAATGGTAAACTACAAAGTTCAGATACTTTTATATTATTATACGTCGAACTGGTAGGAATGTAAATGAACCCACTTGCGAATGGAAACTTTCAAAATGAAAATGTCTTTTAGACAACATTTATAAATTGGTTTTCTTTCAATTTTGATTCTGAAGTGACTTTATATTGTAGAAAGAATATGTCTACGATTACGTTAGAGTAATGTAAAGGAATAAATCTTCCACAGAGAATAGAAAACAGGATATGGCATGGCCACTTCTCTTGATGGATTTCCGTTTCCCTTCGAACACTTACAGAAAAATAAAATCGGGCTTTTGTTATTCATTTTCGTGACCAATGCATGAATTTTTACCTTTTTTTAACCTTTCATTTGTGAGATATATATATCATTTATCACTGTCATAGCTTACCCTGCATATTTCAGTTCGATTTTGACATGAAGCATTAGGTATAGGTTGCTGGAACTTTAAACTTAGAGTTTTAAGAACTAAATTGTGTATTTTTATTGAGGAACAACTTTGATGTTACATATATTTTAAATGAAAGCACTGATTATAAATATTATTTGTTCCATACTTTGTGTAATATCAAGATATATACCTTTTACTAACACATTATATCGTGTGTTGGCCTAAATGATAAAACGCCATTTTGCAAATAAATAATCTAATCGTTTGATTTATTTAAATGTCAAAACATATTTCGATACCTAGAGAGCTCTAATTCACCCGGTTGATGCCTTAAAATAGGAAATCACAACTTTGGTAGCCATCTGGCATGAGATAAAATTAAATATATTACATATAAATTTCAACAAAAAAACTCGCGTCTGTGGTCACACGATCTAACGCGCCACTCTCGTGAACTTGATGTTTGTGACTGGGTAGTCGGGGTTCAAATACCGGTCAAGTATTATGAAGGATTTTTTTTCCTAATTGATTTACCACTCTCCCTTAACGCAAATACGGGCACATTGCCTTTAAAATTCCACCCTTTTCGCCCCTATTCCATTAGTTTGGTTGCGTACGGATACAAAGACGTGGAGTAAAAAAATTTGTGCTGTTTATATGTTCTAATAACAGTGGCAGTTTATTTTTATTTACAGTTTAGATGTAAAATTTCTTAACACTTTTTTACACTTAAAAATAAACATAAGTTTACGATAGTGGTTCTTTTTTAGCACCGCGTCACACTACTCATTCGGGTTATACGTTTTTGTACTAATTTTACTGATGTGCTAGGTATGGGGATGGTTGAATTAAGATAAAGTATACCAGCGTTTGCGTGGCGTTAAGAGTGGAAAACCATTTAGGGAAAATCACCCTCAGTACACCCAACCGGGATTCAAGCCCCTACCACCCAATCGTCGGCAGTTCAGACTATTGCTAGAGTGACGCCTTAGACCACATGGTCACCGAAGTGGGTAATAGTGGTATTGTTTTGATTATTTTCAATTGATCCGTTAAATTACGATGCTCTACTCTGGTAAACACGTTCCCGCGTAGTTTAACGAACGGATCATTCTAAATTGGTGGTCTGGTCGACGGAAATCACCCATCAAGACGCATTCATTCATCAAAATACAATTAGTATAATGAAACCAGTTAATCGTGAATGCGATTGCCATTGACCGGTTGATCTCGCGGCAATTTTCAGTCGATCGCGTGAGAAAATTACATCACAATTATAAGTCGATCTTTGAGTCTTCCAAATCGTAAATATGTCAACTAGTTTCAAAAAAATATTTAAGTGGGACCAAGATAAACTTGATTGGCCATAATTCGGCAATGTTATAAGACTGTTAAACAGTTTAAATGTGAACATGTGTATAATCTGATCAGGTAGTAAGACGCTATACAAAAAAAAAAATCAAATAACCAAAGCTATTATTTATGCTTTTAGTGAGGATTACTCCATCTAGATATCATATCCTGAAAATTAAAAAATGACACCTGGACACGGGAATCGAACCCGGGACCTTTGGCTTAATACGCCAATGATCTAACTACTGAGCTATCCAGGAATTGTCCCATGGTCATGGTCATTCTTCACTCATATTTTAGGCAGAGTCTATGATGGACGTGAGGAAATCGTCGGCTACAAATGTGTGATTTTATTAAAATCACGAGCTATCAGATAACACAGCCACCTTCGACTCGGTAGTTGGCTTATTGCTGCCATTTGTACAATTATTATAACTGTAAGGGATTGCATATTTAAGAAACAAATAGTCAAAGCTATTATTTATGCTTTTAATGAGGATCACTAAAAAAAATAAAAAATTTTTTATTTGTTTTGAATTTTTTTCTAAGAGGATGGGTTACTCACATATTTGAGGAAAGGTTGATTACAAGGAATAATATTATAAGATGTATGTACAAAGAAACATAAGTAGAGTACAGAAACGATGAATGATCTCGGCAATATACTTGATTGCCTATGACGGGGAGATCGGGGTTTGTATCCCGGTCAGGTGCACTGACGGTGGTTCCCTCTAAATGGTTTCTCCACTCTCCTTGTACGCAAATACGGGTACACTGTTTCTAAATTCATCCTGCCTCATCCCTCACACATTAGTGTAATTAGTACATATGCGTACAGCCCAGACGAATATTTTCTTTGGCACCGCCTCTTGCTATCCGTTCGGGTTACACACTTATGTACTGATTACACTAATGGGTTAGGGAATAAAAAGGCTTAATTTAGAGGAAATGTGCCCGTATATCTATGGAGGGAGAGTGGAAAACCATTTAAGGAGAACCACCTTTAGTGCACCCGACCGGGATTGAGCCTAGATCTTCCCGTCTCAGACGTAGTGCCCATATATATATATATTTATTTATTTAAATAATAAAGTTGGTAAGCTATAACCCAACAATTCTAGCTTTAAGAATGATCGACAGCTTTAGTTTGATATTAACCTTAACTGACAACAACAAATATTAAATACAAAATTATTGCAGAAAACATTTCTCGTAATTTGTTTGGCCTTAACAAAACGAGTTAACAAAACTTGTATTTCTGCACTAAGCTCTATTTTTCTATATGTTTGTTTCTATTCGATGATACAATAAAATATCTAAGAATGAATTAATCTTATTAAATTTGTAAATATCCAATACGCTAAGCACCACAAACATGTATTTATGTAAATATTCTATCCAAAATAATTTGCTGTTTTCTTCTTATAAATGTTTGTGAACTCTTCAGTCACTGTTTCCCCCCCCCACACGATTCTACAAACACCCACAAATAAAGTGCGCACTCTCGTTTTGGTGAGGCATTTCACTAATTTTATTTATTTATTTTAGGCATTAAACGTGCACTTTCTGAACAAACTGATTATACAAACACACGACTTAACAAACTAACTCAAATGTAGAACAAACACAAACAACATCCAGCCCCCGGCTGTTAATTCATCACTGTGAGAGGGTAAACCCACATTTCAACAATAATACACTTTTAAACCATGACAGGAATCGAACCAGTGAGCCTTAGCTCAGTAGACAGACACTCTAACGACTAAGCTAAGGTGTCAGACCGTTTGGCTAGCGAAATATTAATATGATACGAAGTATTTAATTCGATGGTAAACGTTATTGTGAAAAAAACCAACTATTTGATACCTTCTGTTTGAACCGCCAAACCCTCAGGTCAACAGAGTTGAATCGAAGTGAAGCATCGGAAGAACCAACAGTATCGCGAGGCTTACGTCAATCACGATGGTGTGACATTATCACACAAACTGTGTCTATAACCGAGCACAATCATGTATATATTAGTACGAAGGTCGAGGGGGCTGATAATCTATTAACCGGACAAACCGACCCAAATCCGAAAGGGCGAGAGTAAAGGTGGGAACACACTGCCGTCACGTCACGTGAGCTCATGTGACCTCATACAGTAGAGATATGACGTGATGTGCTGTACATACTCACACTATAGTCACGTCATGTCACTCAACATGCGCTCTCGTTTCGTTTTCAGTAATATGTTTCTTATCTAAAGTTCTTCATTCTTGGACTAACCATGGAGAAAAGTGGATCAAGCAGTTCATCTGAGTTTGAAGAAGAGTTGGAAAATGCTTGTCCAGTATTAGTGGCTAATACAGTGGCTCGTAGGAAAAGGGTGTGGGTGCATCAAGTAAATTTGAAAAGGAAGGAGAAGGGCGAG
>CABFWB010003311.1:25996-52219 GCA_902151455.1 Timema bartmani
TTGTTAGACTGTGTTAATTATGGAGGAAATGCTTATTGAAAAAGTGCGTAGCCAAGCTCCTTTATAAGATCATGTAAGAACTGAAATTCTTCCTTTGTCACTCTAAAATACATTTCATATCGACTTGGGTGTTCTTTAAGTTCCTTAACCAAATGATAAAGCTCGCCCTTCTCCTTCCTTTTCAAATTTACTTGATGCACCCACACCCTTTTCCTACGAGCCACTGTATTAGCCACTAATACTGGACAAGCATTTTCCAACTCTTCTTCAAATTCAGATGAACTGCTTGATCCACTTTTCTCCATGGTTAGTCCAAGAATGAAGAACTTTAGATAAGAAACGTATTACTGAAAACGAAACGAGAGCGCATGTTGAGTGACATGACGTGACTATAGTGTGAGAATGTACAGCACGTCACGTCATATCTCTACTGTATGAGGTCACATGAACTCACGTGACGTGACGGCAGTGTGTTCCCACCTTAAGGGGTCGTGATTAAGGGACGCTCGCCAACTGTTACTTTGTTTTCCTGTAGATGATTAGCAGCTGTCGCTGACATCGGCCGACATAAATCACTCTTTCTGTCAATATCGTGAATGATGTGTGTTACGTTGAGAGCCCTTGAAATTACATATTAACGTTTCATAGAACCTCCACCTCATTCCAAGCTGTGTTTATATTCCACCATATCCGTATGGACTATACACATTACACTTAAGTCTTTTCTTTACTTTCTCTTGATCTATCTAAGAGAGAAGTATTGTGATCGTTAAAAAAATACTGAATAGAAATTTTTATAAATGTCGACGTTTCATGCCCCCCTCGATTGAAAAAGGTGTCTTCGCGATGGCTTGTCTGTATGCATGTGTGAAAAAAAATATCAATTTTCTCAAAATCCACTTTAACGATTTTGATTAAATTTTGAAGTTATTAAGACATTGATTAACATAGACAAACAAAATGGCAATTTTTCATTTTTCCATTCAAAGAATTTTTAAGATACGTTACATAAGCAGAAATTTCCTAATTTGAGATACGAAATAACTTATCATTGTAAAGTTCTAGTAGTATACATTTTTTTTAAAATTTGGAATATATATTTATAAAACAAATAGTTTCTGAGCTATAATCAAACATATATTTTTTATGAAGCACTTTGAAATATGGAATTGAGTGCTATGCTCTTTGGTGGTCAGAGATGTTCCTCTTTTTCCAATTTTTCTGTAACAGTATGTATTATTTAATTTGTGTTCTTTTCTGTAGTGTCTATGCAACAATGTATATGATTTCATTTCACAAATTTTAGGAGTTTTTTTTAATTAAATTGCCCAATACCTTAATTCAGTGGGTAACGTGTTTTTCTACTTATCTAAGGGTTCGATTCCTGGCATAGCCGAAAAATGTATCATTGATGAAATGTTGGTTTACCCTTTTACAGTGATAAATTAACGACCGGGGACTTTTTTTGTGTCCTAAATTTAGGTTAATTTATAAGTCGTGTGCTAATATAGTCAGTTGGTTTAGGAAAAACACGTTAAATACCTCAATTTTTTTTAAATTAGCAAATGTCTCTATTTTAAGATAAAAAAGAGAGTCTTTGTACCGTAGCATTTATTATTTTGTTCATCACTTCTTATTTAGGAGAGAAAAAAAACAAGCTCGTCGCACCCAACCGGGATTCTCACCCCGATCACTGGTAATATAATCTGATGCGAAAGTGACTCATTTAACCATGTGACCACCGATGCGGGTAGTTGGGCTGGTTAAAGTTAAGTTGAAAAAGGTGTAATTTTCAAGAAAATGTCCTGCATTTTTTGTGAAGGTAAAGTGGGTAACCATTTAGGAACGCCCCACCCCCTCAGTAAATACAATCAGGCCTCTAGCCTTACAAGTTTTAATTAATAAAATAAATTTAGTAATTAAAAATAAATTCAACTTAACTCCAAACCACAGTCGCAGTTTTCTAACGGAATAAATTTGTTTATGAAAATATGATGCAGCTACGCGTAACATTTAATTAGTTTTATCAATAGTTTTGTTAATAATACACATACGGATTTTTTTAAACTGAATTAAAATTCATAAAACTATTAGCAGCCAACACCGCAAACTACAAAAATACCAGATAATTTTAATCTTAGAAGATCTAAAACGAGTCATTAATATATTCACATATTTCATTGATTTTCTTTCGCTTTCTCATTCTCTCTCTCTTTTGTGCGCGCTTTCTCTTTTTCTCTCTTTCATTTTATCTTTCTCTTTCTATTTTCTTTCTCTCTTTTTTACTCTCTCGTTCTTTCTCTCTCGCTGTCTCGCGCTCTCTCTCTCTCTCTCTCTCTCTCTCTCTCTTCAAGCTAATTTGGACTTAGTTCCTATAAAAAGAATCTCTTTCCTTGTGTTAGACATAATAATAAAATACAAGTGTAATCATTATTTTTTACGTTCTATTAAAACACACACTTTATGCTTATCATTTATTTATTTGTATTAAACCAAAAAAAAAAAGCTCTTCTTTGTCTTATAAAAATCTACTAAAATGCGACACAAAATCCTCTCGCTATTTGTGTGTGCATCGATCCCTTCCCGCCCCCCTCAACCTATTCTGCCCGTACCTACGTATTACAGAACATAGCCCCTGGTCAGGCAGAACGCAACACTCACTAACCGCAGTGACGTCACACGGTGGTATTATCCCCTAGCCCCGGGCACTGTAACGACAGTAAGCCGGACAATCCCATTGTGCCGTGATCCTTCTGTAATTATCGCCTTTATTTCCGAGGGGTCTGTGGTTGAGGGGGGGGAAGTGGGGTGGCAACCCCCCTCCCCCTTTACACCTAATAACTTACCGGGGACAGCAAGCAGCGATCCTTGTTATCGCGGGAGTCGAGGTAATGAGAAGACCTTGACGGGTTCATAGAAATGTCACACCTCGCAGTTCTATTAATAATTTCTATTATTTATACTACACTTTTGTTCCTGTACGATCTAATCTTAACCAAAAGAATTAGAAGGGTGAATTTTAACTGAGCAAGCATTTTTCCGACGAAAATACTAAGGACATTTAAATAGCAATGTAATGGTCAATATATTTTGTCCAAAAATGGAAGAGGTTACTGGGTAGTGGAGGAGGTTACATAATGATGAGTTATATAACCTGTACTAATCACAAGACATTATTAGGATGATAAAATCTCGTAGATTGCGGTGGGCAGGACATGCAATTCGAATGGGAGATTCTAAAACCATGTTCAAGGTATTGACTAGTAAACTCAATGAGAAGATCCCATTATGAAGAACTACACTTTGATAGGAGGATGACATTAGAATGGACCTGAAAGTGATAGGGTGTAATGAGGTGGACTGGATAGAACTAGCTCAAGATAGGGATAGGGTGTAATGAGGTGGACTGGATAGAACTATCTCAAGATAGGGATAGGGTGTAATGAGGTGGATTGGATAGAACTAGCTCAAGATAGGGATAGGGTGTAATGAGGTGGATTGGATATAACTAGTTCAAGATAGGAATAGGGTGTAATGTGGTGGACTGGATAGAACTAGCTCAAGATAGGGATATGGTGTAGTGAAGTTGATTGGATATAACTAGCTCAAGATAGGGATAGGGTGTAATGTGGTGGACTGGATACAAGTTCAAGATAGGGATAGGGTGTAATGAGGTGGACTGGATAAAAACTAGCTCATGATAGGGATAGGGTGTAATGTGGTGGACTGGATAAGAACTAGTTCATGATAGGGATAGGGTGTAATGTGGTGGACTGGATAGAACTAGCTCAAGATAGGGATAGGGTGTAATGAGGTGGACTGGATAGAACTAGAAACTTACATAAAACGGCCATGTTTGATTTTATTTGCTCCAGATTGCTAGAACTCATAGGTCATGTCGAGTATATTTACAACTTTCCGGTACTAAAATGAAAAAGTAGTAGTAGACCTTGTAATGATTGAAATGAAAAATTACTCAATGTTAAATACCGCCGTTTCGTTTGAATGCCAGAACGTCCACGCGCTGGAATCTGAGCGTTAAGAATTGAGATATATCGAAAATCGTGTCTGTGTGTAAACTAGGCCATATATTATATTCATGTATATCCATATATATATATATATATATATACATGCGTATGTGTGTGTGTTTTATTTCTCTTTTTATTTAGTGTTTTGTAAAAGTAAATTATTAATGTTGTGTAGATATATATTTTAAAAAGGTACTTAAAATGTTGTATTTTAGACATTTAACTTGTAAATGTACGAAAATGGTAAATAAAAAGAGAAACTTTGAGGGAATTGTTTTGTTGATGATAATTTGTGTTTTCACGCAAAGACCTGGTAAACACAGTAGACCATGAAGCTCATATTTCATCCACCGCGTGCACACTGACTGCTGTGACGTTGTTCTGACGTATATCCGCTGTTTCCTGGGACAACCCCTTCCCACAAGGGGCTACTGTGTATGTCTGGTTGAGAAACAAGTTTAAAAGATGTCAAGACTGGGTCAAAATAAAAAATTAAACTCTACTTTTTTTTTTAGTTTGAATGTTATTGAGATTAACAGTGGATTAAAAAATGTTCTATGTTATATTTGAACTACGTGGGTCTATATTTTAAAAATAAAATTTGATCAAAAGTTCTAGTAATTTTACTGATGTGGAGAAACAATATCTATAGTAGAATATTGTTAGTAAAAAACCTTTTAAAACATACAAACATATTTTTCGTTGTCAAAATTGATGATTTGTTATTAGTGTTATTTTATAGATATTGATAATATTCATCAAAAGTGACAGTTGCAGATTTGACTTGTGAATATAATAAAAGTAGTTTTTATAACCTTTTTTAATGGTTATATAAAGTATTTCCTATCACAATCCGACTAGGCTTTGAACTTAATATTTTAAGGCTTGAACCTCTCAAAATTGGCCGCGAAAATTTTCAAAACAATATACTTAGTAAAAAATATCACATTTTTTAATATCCAAACTATTGATTTAATTAAGACATCAAACATGCAACTTAACCTAGTTTTTTCCCCAGACATTTTTGCAGTTACAGTCAAGCATCCTTTAAAAAATATTACCATCCCTCGAAACTTTTGAAATTGATGAAATTAAAAGTGACATAGCTTAATATTCCCTAATGGTGTTTTTCTATAATAATTATAGAATTATTCTGATAAAATAAAAATCAGACCGCACAGAATCCTGAGTTTGATGTATATGTATTAGACCATTACTAAACGTTGTGTTCAAACGAACCATAAAAATAAATGGCATATGCCATTTAAAAAACATGAACATTAATAATAGTTTAACAATAGTCGTAATTTTCTATAAATAACCCTTTCTTCAGATTATTTAAAAATTGTTTTTAACACATTATGAAACTATTCTCTCTCCCCGATAGCCCGAAGAAGAAGAAGAAAAAATAGCGAAACCAGACGTAATAATTTTTGCCATTTCTTCTTCACAAGCGTTTTTCCGAGGGAAGGGGCAGTATATTTTGTGTGGGGGAAGGGATATACTTTCGGCGGGGGGGAGAGCAGAGTCGCAATCAAAAATCTCAACACGGCTGTAACACCCGTCGCTATATCCTGCGAGGACGTTAATGATATGTGAAATTGTTATGGCGCCCCGAGACTCCCGTGTCATAACGCGTGGCGAGGCGAGGGGGGAAAGGGAGAATGACGGCTATTACTTTATATGAAACGCCTGACACGCGTTGCTTCGATACCGGTTGCTCTCGTACTACCTTTTATGAATGGAATGGAAAAAAAAAAAACGAGCGAGCGTTCTCGTTTCTTCACACAGAATTTTATATTCTTTTCTTTTTTATTTCCTTTTGAAAAGATACCGTAATGATTCATTCATAAGGTATTTTATCCGAATGGCTTCGGTGTAAACTTTTATTCAAAGCTTAGAGAGACTTTTAACGAATAGTTTTGGCTACTTGGGATGTTCTTATCTTTCTCTGTGGCTATTTTATTGTTAGGGCTTTATAATGCTGGGGTTTACGTTCGACTTAACGTTAACTTGATGTAACGTTCACGCAACGTAAATAAATATAATGATTGATCACTATTCACTTAGCATAAAGGTAACGTCATGTGATAATACGAGTAATTGATTTAGACTGTTATAAAACGAATGGTTCAGGAAAATGGGTTTCATGACAGTTAAAGCCATTTAAGCTTTAAGTACGTGTAAGTTAAGCTTACTTTAGTCTAAAAAATAAAGTGTAGAAAAAAAACTGACGCTCTGGTGTTGGTGAGATGCGAACTATACCGAGGAAGGCGTCTACACACTATAAACTAACAAAATATGAGCTACTAGATAACCGTGTTGGCGTTGTTTGTAACATGATTGGTTGACAGAAACACGTGGGACACTTCACGTAACGTAACGTAACGCAGTGTTAAAGTTATCCCATGTATTAATCTTAAGTTTAGTTAATGTCACTTTGATTGCAGCGTGATGGCTTCATTTTAAAAACACGAGGTGAACCGTTACGTTACGTGAACGTAAAGTAAATGTTAGGTTGATCGTGATCCCGCCAATATTCAGACAATTGAGGTACAACCAGTGTATTCCCGTTAGGTCAGTTAGCTTGTAAGTCCTCAGTCAGACAATTGAGGTACAACCAGTGTATTCCCGTTAGGTCAGTTATCTTGTAAGTCCTCAGTCAGACAATTGAGGTACAACCAGTGTATTCCCGTTATGTCAGTTAGCTTGTAAGTCCTCAGTCAGACAATCGAGGTACAACCAGTGTATTCCCGTTATGTCAGTTAGCTTGTAAGTCCTCAGTCAGACAATTGAGGTACAACCAGTGTATTCCCGTTATGTCAGTTAGCTTGTAAGTCCTCAGTCAGACAATCGAGGTACAACCAGTGTATTCCCGTTATGTCAGTTAGCTTGTAAGTCCTCAGTCAGACAATTGAGGTACAACCAGTGTATTCCCGTTAGGTCAGTTAGCTTGTAAGTCCTCAGTCAGACAATTGAGGTACAACCAGTGTATTCCCGTCTGCCCTCAGGAGTGGCGGGCACAGTGGAGGTGCACTTCGAGAACAAGGACGGCGGTTTCTTCCTGAAGCACACACCTCGCCAGTACTACCCCGCGGTGGCAGACCTCGCCGGGGCCTCGGGGCCCCTTTCTCCGCCTCAAGGCCCGCCCAAACCTCCTCAGGCACCGGTCCAGCCCAGTCCAGGGTCCTCTATACTCAGTGTCGACCGGTTCACCGTCTTCCAGACGTCGCAGCCGATCTCGATCCGCGCCACCTACGGCCCCTTCTCAACCAAGCAGACGGTGCCTGCTAGGTAGGAGTAAATCGTTGCTTTGTATATTGTTATTATTATTATTATTATTATTATTATTATTATTATTATTATTATTGGTTGTATGTCAACAGGTGCGTACCTTGTTATCATCACATACCCTGTTATGACAGTCCCCCTATGTCTCCCTGTACAGGTACATCGTGCCCGACCCAATGGACTCCCTGCCTCTACCTGACAGTAGGTCCGTCGTGGCGAACTCCTCCTCAGCCTCCGTACCTCTGGACTTGGATCTGACTGCGGCTGCAGCCTCCCACCACCTAGACATGAGCGCCCACGTCGTCCGAACAGAGGTGGGTGCATTGCTTTCCCCCTTTAAGGTAGAGTTCGGGGAGTTTTAGTGACATTGTGCTACTGCTACTGTGACTTGGACATATCTAAGCTATGAGAGTACATAATAAGGAGGGTGTTTTGTTTAGATTGAATCCTTATTTGCCTAGAGAGAGAGAGGGGGGGGAGAGAGAGAGAGAGAGAGAATGGGAACCCACATTATCTAGGGAGGTAAATGTAAAGCCTTCTGGGTCGGAGTCAAATGTAATGGATATACAGACTATTATAGTACGACCAAAGCTGCATCCAAACATATTCTTTAAATTGAAAAATGACACCAGGATACAGGAATCGCACCTAGGACATTTGTCTTAGCACGACATTGCTCTACCGCTGAACTATCCAGGATTCGTTCCGGGCTCAGGGTCATTCTTCACTCAAAGTTTAAGGCAGAGTTTGTGTTCGAAAATTAAACTAATCATATCTACTGGAACCATATTTTATTGATTTTGGCCCCAAAAAATGTGATTTGTCATTAAAAAAAAAAAATCCCTTAAAAATACGGACCTTAACTTGGGGTTCGTTTCATCCTACTTTAAGTAAAGCGGTGCTGGTGATACGACTGACCCTATAAAACTGTTTCTTCAGATACCTCGCGACTCCCCCGTGCTGAGGGTATTGTTCCACGCTGGTTCGGAGGCGGGACTGGGGAGACGTCAGATGCCCCGCCACCAGAGGGTGTGCATCGTGCTCCACGCGACGCTCGGTGAGAGGACGCCCCTCACCGACGCCTGCAGCCCTGATGGAGAGGACGGCGTCTGTCTAGCTCAGGTAAGGTCCGGCGATGCTTCGAATCACCGGATAGTGGATTGAGCTACAACCGTTTATTAGAAGTGGTCGGATTATGTTTTCCGAACTCGTCAAGACGGGCTTATTCAGTTTTCTAGTCCATTTAAGACACCCTTATAACATTTTGAAATATTTCCATTTGAAATTACTTTTAAAAACCTAAATAGAGTATTTTCCTCTATCGAAATTATTTTGGAAACATGCGTAAAGCCCTTTCCTATGCCTCTTCCTCCAGTTCTTAGAATTTTCTTCTTCCCTCCAAGTCATCCAATATTTGAAGCCTCCTCCTTCCTAAGCTTATTGGTGGTCTAAGTTCGGTAACAAAAGGAATTGACTTGTCCTAAGACAGAACGCCTAATTATTATAACATAAATCCTTATCGTCTATTAAAAGTTCCTTGGTTCCATTTAAACTCCTTTGGGAACATAAATAAAACCTTTTCTTACATTGAAGCGCCTTATCTCCATTTAAATTCCTTGTCTCTATTATAATTAATTTGAAAAAAAATAAATATATATATAATGTACAGTCTTCTCATCCATTGGAATCATTTAAAAAACCTTCTACCTTGAAATTCCTCGTCTCTGTTGAAATTCCTCATCTCCGTCAAAATTCCTTACCTTCGTCAAAATTCCCTATCTCCGTCGAAATTCCTTACCTCCATTTAAATTAGAAATCTCCATTGAAATTCTTTTTAAAACACATACAAAGTAATCTGTATTTATTCTGTTCCAGGTGACAGTCCCAGCCTCTTGGTGGCCGCCGCTCCCCCCTCCGAGCCGCGGAGAGGGCGCCAAGCCCGTCAAGACGCCCCCTAGACTCGTCCAACTGGCCTTCTCGGTGCTGGAGCCCCGCGGGGGCAAGGACGACGAGGACGGCAGCTGCGCGCCGCGCGTCCAGATCCAACCCGTGACGCCCCTGGCCACTGTGCCCCTGGTGGCTGCGCGCGCGACCTATAGAGAGCTGCGCACTGACGAGCTGCTCACGATGCTCGTCCCGCACGCTCCCCTGTACCCCTTGTCACGTGTACACATCCCCGTGTTCCTGCAGCCCAGGCTGGACTACCCTGTATCCGTGTTCATCATTAGGTGAGTCATCTTCGTGTTTAAATACTGTAATACAAGTTTTCATAGGAAGAACTTTCTTTATCTGACAACTAGAAATGCTATTAGATCTACTTTCACGTAATCATACATCCGGTCACGTGTTCTGCAGCTGTCACTTTTGATAGATATTATCAATACCTTGAAAATAACACTGATAATATGGTAAAATGTTATTAATGTTGACCGCAAAGAAATATGTTTGTATTTTCTAAAAGTTTCTTCTTATGAAAATTGAATTGTACAGTAACAATATTTTGAATAATCCTATTCCTGTGTCCTTAAGGCGGCCACCTCGGTCAACGAAAAATGACCATTGCCGTCAGTCCACACGGCTTAAAATACAATGGTCTGTTTCGTTTTCTGGAATTACTTCTCTCTTCTGTCCAAACTTTTACTTCCTTTCGCCCTTCGCCTACAACAACCCTTTATTATGATCATAAGATAGGAGGGAGGGAAGGAAAGCTATGCAACTTCTTATCTCAAAGTGAAGAGGAAAGCTCGCTGCTAGTTCTCAAATGTCTTAACATTTTCTGTTGTGAGCCTATCAAAAAATTACTGTATTTGTTATAGGAAGGCTAAGCCTAGATCCCTTTTTCGTCAAGATTAATTTCATAGCTCCGCAAATATGATTAAAAATTCGATGAAAATGAACTAATGTCACATTTTTTTCATATGTTTTGTTTCTATTAATAAATCTCAAACTATAGGGTTGTTAAGGAAAAAGAGGTCTGTTGCATTCTTTAGACTTAATTTTGGCGTGAACCATATTTTGAAATAACACATCGTAGAATAAAATATTGCGTTAGAGTTGAACGTCTTCGCGGCAATTTCTCGCTTACCGAGGCGTCCCTCTTAAATTCACTGCCAATGTTGGCTCTGAATTCTCCAAAGAATCTTTTCTCTGTGTCCTTAAGTATAGCTTCATGACATTTTCGCATTCTTAAAACGTGTACACTTGATTGTAGGCCTACTGTAAATTGTTTCAAAAAAGTGCAAAATATGCAGAATTATCGGGTGATATTAATATTAAGAACAACAGATTTAAGTGCGGGATCGGCTTGACTGGCTCAAAAATGCGCGTCGTGCTACGATACTTTGCAATGCAATTTAGAGACCACCAACCGTTAAAATGTTTGCTATCGAGTGAATAAGCATATATTTTAGCTAATTATCATTAGGTGAATTTTAGGTTAATTTTATTTACAATTAGGCATTGAAAAAGAACATTGAGAATACACTTCGCTTTTAATGAAAATACAAATAATTAATAACTAAAAGCCTATTTTCAAATAGCACAGGTTGACATTATTAGGTTAACTTGAAACAAATAAAAAGACTGATACTACTAAAATATCTTCGTTTATCCTTAATAAAAATAAATATGGTGCGTACCCTCAGTTGAAAACTACTGGTATGACAAGGCACCACTGACTAACTGCACCATCAAGAATTCGCTTTGTCCGATCACCTCAAACATCTTGAAATATCTCGAAATAAATATTCTCGCTTCAGTTACAGAGAAGGTTGGGAGTATTTGCCTCGATTTTCTCGTCAGCTAATTTAATTTCTCTTACACGAGCCTTACTCAATCACGCTGTCAATATCCTTACATCCTTCCTTTATGTTCTCTTTTTATTTTCATTTGAGTTCCCAACGCAACCTACGCTCTTTTCTTCTCCTCCCCCCCTCCCGCCACTTTTTCCTCACTTCCTTCCTGTCTTTTATTGACTCTTTCTTTTGTAAGTTGCTCCTTTACTATTTATGTTATTAAATTCTCTCCATCACAATCTTCCCTACCGGTTTATTCTCCTACTTGTAATTTCCATCGACGGTTTTCTTATCATTTTGTAACTTGCGTAGCTTTGATCCTAAAGGCCGGAGCTCGATTCTTTCCCAAGTGTATTAGCTGTTGCTGTTCTCCCGCCTCATCCTCCGCCTCGTAAGATCCAGACAAATGCCGTAATTGTATTAACTTATTTCACTTAATGCAGTGGTCTCAAACTCGCGGGCCGCATGTCGCCCTTTACCAACTGTTTTGCGGCCCTCATAAATGATAGCTAAATAAAAATAAATTACTCTTTTTTCAATTATATTGTAATATAATAAATATAAAAGGTTATAAACATAGTAATGATTTGCAAAGCCATTGTCTTAATAAATAACAAGTTTATTTACGAATAGAGCACCAGTATTAAACCTGCCTGTTATTTTCTCAAAAGGAATCTTAAAAAAAGGTGCAGTTGTCTTCCCCCGATATACTGTCTTCGAATCCAAGAGGATTTCAACAGGTGATGGTGAATGTTTCAAAGACATGGAAAATATTTTAAATATAGTCAATTCTCCATTTTCATATCATGCTGACAACGCACATGAGTCAAGTAAAATCTCTAGAATGGAATAGGTTAAGTGACTCACTTATGCTCACTTTTAAAGTAGTATGTTCAAAGGAGGTTATTCCAAATATCGAAAAGCTAATGACAAGAAAAGTGGGCACAAATTTCTGGTCAGAAAATTTAATATTTCCTTCGCCGTGTCGAGTTAATAAATTTTTTTATTCTTTAAAAAATTTAAGTGAGAATATATTGTTATATAAATATGATTGTTTCCAGTGATATAGTGTGATATAAATAAAAGCAACTGACGAAGTGTTTGTTTTAACTATTTACCGATAATTAGGAATAATATACTACTCTAGTGCAAAGCCGTCGGTGTAGTTTTATAAAGTTGATATTTATTCGTAAAAAATTCATACAGTCCCTTAAGTTCCTTCGAAACTTGAAAGTGGCCTTGCCAGGGGTTTGAGTTTGAGACCGCTGACTTGATGTTTCTGTAGATAAGATTAGATAAGTCTCAATTGGCGCTAAACCTATGGCCGAATGGTCTAAGCGTCAGTCTCGTGTTAGATTGGCCTGCTAATTTCAGGTGGCTCGGGGCTCGAATACCGTTCGGGTCTACTGAGTGTGTTTTTCTTAAATGGTTTCCCACTCTCCTTCCACGAAAATGCGGGTATATTACCTTTAAAATACGTCTTTCTTTATCACAAACCCATTAGAGTAATTTTCATAAATGAGTACAATCTGTACAGTTAATTAGACGCGACGATAAAAAAAATTGTATTTTTTTAAATATTATTTATTTCGTATTATTTACTCTGCGTTCCATGTCTTATTACTAGTCTGGGTTATACGCAAATGTACACTAAAAGAGCAACAAGTATGATGAAGATTGAATTTAAAAGAATTGTACTTGCATTTGCGTGAAAGAAATAGTGGAGATAAAAAATTGGGGGAAAGTCAGCCCCGTCACAGCTAGACCGGGGTTCGGATCCCCGGTGTCCTCCGTTACTGACAGACCAGACCAGGCAAGGTTATACAGGGTGTATAGTTTATTGTTGAAGATTATCTCTCTAAAATGTGTTCAAAACAAAAGTTGTATAGAATGAGGCATGACTCTAGTTTCTTGTTAAAAGTTTACTCGTCAAATACGAACAAACAACTTCCAATAGATTTTGAGCTTTCTGTGGTTTAATTTTAAACAAAACGTATATTTTTCCCCTTCACGCCCCGATGAGAACTTTAAAATGACCCCTCTCCCAGCTCTCTATCTGTTTGTCGCACCAATACTTATTGTGTAAAAAGTTTTTTTTTTTAACAAAGGGAAAATGTTATTTACCTATATATACAATCATATACAAATCAGGTATCCATGATGATGTAAACACATAATTAATGTACAGACAAGGCACTGCGCACACAGCAGAAAATATGGAAATTTGCTAGGAAAAATTGGGTTATCTTTTTGCTGACAGTTATCTTTTTGCTGACTTCCTGGACCCCTAACCTTTAAAATGAGTGTTCATTTGTCAAAATCGGTTCAACCGTTTTCTAGTAATTTCAATTACCGGAAATGGGCTTATATGGAAATAGTTAATTCAAATTCAAGAAATGAGCCTATTAAATTACACATAAAGATTTAATTACAGTAAATGAGCCTATTAAATATATATATATATTTATATATATATTTATATATATTTATATATATTTATATATATATTTATATATATATTTATTTATATATATATTTATATATATATTTATTTATATATATATTTATTTATATATATATATAAATCCTACACCTTAGCTCACTCGGTAGCGTGTCTGTGTACTGAGCTAAGGGTCCAGGGTTATATTCCCAGCATGACCGAAAAACGTATCATTTGGTGAAATATGAGTTTACCCTTTCACATTAATAAATTTAAGACCGGGGACTGGATGTTGTGCCTGTCCTAGTCATAAGTTAAATAATGAGGCATACGAAGCTACAGCTACATGTGAAGTGACAGCTACATATAACATGACCTGATGTATCATTATATTAAAATTGCTTTAATGACTTTAGTAACTAAATATTAGTGTTCTTCCTACCAAAATCATACTATAGCTATATTTGCTACCCAACTCCAGGATAAGGATGGATAGATAGCAAGTTCTTAAAAATTAGTAAAATGCAATGGGTTATTTTTTCGGACTTTTATTATAAAAGAATGAGTATGGACAAAAAAGTAAGCCTTTGTCCCATATTATCGTCTCATGATCCCTTTCCCCGGACTTTTATGCCCTTTAGTCCCTACACGAATGTTAACTCGCTCCTGAATTATTACCCATGTTTGGTTAAGATTGAGTTAACACTGGAAAACATCCCGAGGTTACTCCATGACAACTCCCAACACTCGTGCTCACTGACTAAACCGCGACTTCCTAAAGGGGCGTTTACACAATACAACAAAACAAGTTGTTCAACAATATTGTTTGGTAACTTGTTGCATTTGAGTCTAACGCAACATTTGTTGTAAAACATCGAGAACCTCAAAAGTCCTGTAAACAAGTTGCAGTTAGTATGCATAATGGCTAGACACATCGAAATTTCGCGAGACATGTTTTTATGAACTTTTACCCAGCACGTTAAAAGTACTATCAAAACATATTCAAATAGAGTTGTAGCATTTTTGAAATAATAATACAATCGCGAAATAAAACTATAATAAAATATTTTCGAGAAATTTACCCTTTTGCCTTTTAAATACGAATTATGGTCAATTTTGTTGATTTAAGTGTGAATTAACACTAAAATATTAGACAAAATAATTTAATAAAAATCATAAACCAAAGATTATTGGTAAGAAAAGTGTTTGAACTAGCTACTTTTTTTGACTCCAAAGACAAATATTTAAAGAAGATACCAAAGTTAAGCTAGATTGATATCATTTTATCTTCATGGGTTTGGTTTTCCATCTTACATCACTATCAAGTAACGTTATTTTGCTATATGGAAAATTATTTAATAGATTAACAGTTGAATGAAAATTAAAAATTCCTAAATTTTACGTATTTTTGAAATAAAATTTGAATATTCAAAAGATGGTGTTTAAATATTTTTTTAAATTGATATGATTTAAATACTTGTGATTATAGCAGGCCAGGAATAGTCAAAAATATAAAACCTTTTAGCTGTATTTTTTCTATTCACAACAATATAATATATTAAAGTTGTTTTGCTATAATTTTCAGTCCCCTCCCCCCTCCCCCCCCCTCTGCCCCAAGTTTTTTTTGTACTTTTTATATCAAAATCCAAATTTTCACAATTAAATACAATAACTTTATTTACCATAAATCAGGACCTTACCTTTTATTTAGCGATTTTTCTTTTTTACCAAAATACAACTTTTTATTTAACGAAATCCAATCGTTTAATTTACCACAAATCAGGGTCTCTAATAATGGCGTTTGAGGAGGATATCCTCTTTGCGGCCGCAGCTTGTGTTGTTTTGTGAAAGCAAAATAAAAGGGCTAAAAAACTCTTTTGGGTTCAGCTATCTTTCAATAAAACGTTTTAAAAAGATCAAATTTGTCTGCTCTCTAGTTTTAGTCAGTTTCTTCATTTATCTGTTAAATCGTGAAATTTGTTTTGTCCTTTACTTCTCCCGCCTCAATTTTCAAAAGAAGGGAGGGGGGGGGGGGCAGTATAGCCAACTTGTTCGACAGTGTCGACAGTCCTGTGCAACAAATTAGAAAACAAAAGTTTATTTGATCTTTACCGCCACTCCATGGTAAACGTACAACACGTTGTAAAACACGAAATTTGTTGTAAAACACTAATGTATTAAAACATAATTCACTCGACATAACAACAAGTTGTACAAAATTGTTTCAAAACACAAAGTTTTACAATTTGTTGCATAGTGTAAACGCCCCCTTAACAGCTAAGCGCATTCCTTCTCGGGTTCATGCACTGTAAGAATGCAACCTTTTTCTGTCTTGCTCGCCTCTACAAAATACACACATAAACACTTCCGCTTTCAAATGCAACAATTTGACCTACTGACAAATACAGTTGAATGAGGCACGTATGTCGACCTAGGTGGTCTTGGGCCAAAGGGCTCGATGTTCGTAACCAAAAGATCTGATCCATCTTCTAAGATTCACCATTCATATACAAGGGTTAGTTTTCATACATAATATTATGTATATCATGGTTTATAGAGAAAAAAAACTTTGGGCAGCAGGGAACTAGATCTAGGTAATTGAGTTTTGAGTCTTTCCTGGGTGCACTGGAAAGTGATTTCCAACATGTAATTTATAATTATTGTGTGTTTTTACTCACCTCTCCCATGCTAATAAGGTTACCCTTCCTATAAAATTTCTGCTCACTATATATTTTTTATAACTACGTATATTGATATCTTCAAGTTTAAATTTTATGTTACAGATAATGGGAACCTTCTCTCTCTCTCTCTCTATCTATCTCTATCTCTCTCTCTATCTCTCTCTCTCTCAACTTCCTCGAAAATAGATTATGAAAATAATGATTACGGCGATGTAACATCTTTTGGTATCTACTTTCGCGACTCGTTTCACTACCTTATCAAGAAAGAAGCATGAACTCGTTTGCAACATCATTAATTGAACTGAAAAATTTAACAAGGTTACTTCTAATAAAATATGGAAAGAGGTGGAGTGGTAGATAAACTGTAGATAGAGAGAACGAAACAGTGAAAAAAAAAGCGGAGAAGGATAGTAAGTATAGAGAAAAGTAAGCGTTGTTGAGGAAACTCCTTCAAAGATCATTTTGAAATCGGTGCTCGCAAGGATCGCAATTATGAATATCCTCCCCTTAAATCCCCCCTCTTTCCCCCACCCTACCATCTTCTTGTCCTTTTCAAAAGCAACCTTTAGAGACTTTTTTTTTTTGCAAGGCAGCGAAAGAAACTTTTCCCCGGTACAAAGTTTCAGATTCATGTTTAATTAAAAGTTCCGCATTACCGTTTTATTTTATTTTGCATTGATCGTATTACAATCATTGTGCTTTTCATTATTTAAATTTATCTCGCTCTTTTTCTTTATTTTTTTATGAGTGTGTGAGAGTGTGAGCCTCAGTAAAATATGTTTTAGTAAAAACAACCCTAAGTTCACCTAACCGGAATTCGAAGGCCTGACCTTTCCATCATCGGTAATCCAGATTAGATGAGACCTATGTTTAGCCGGCGTGCCCACCGATGTGAGGGTTTGAATTTCGACTATGTTCGAATCCCTAAGGGTGTTTTTTCCCTCTAAACATTTTCCCACTTTTGCTCTCCACGCAAATGCGGGTACATCTCTAAATTTAGCCTTCATCTTTTTTTAATCACATTCTACTAATTGTTCAGGGTATACGCAAATATGATAACTTTAGTAGGTAGGGATTCGGAAGGAAGCATTTTAGAGGTAATGTACCCGCATTTGCGTGGAAGGAGAGTGGGAAACCGTTTAGGAAAACCACCCTCAGTAGATCCGACCAGGATTCAAACCTTGATATCTTCGTCATCAGCATGCCAGTCTAATACGAGAGTGACACCTTAGACTGTTCGGTCACAGGAGTAGGTTCCTCAAATCTAGCCCAAAATAATTGTAAATATCCGGATAACAAGAACTGATAATAAGGCGCGATACATAAAAAAAATAGTATCACTTTTTTTTTAGCACCGCGTCTGCGTCTTACTATCCGTTTGAGTTATACGCTTATGTACTAATTACGCTAATGGTTTTAGGGATTAGGAAGGCTATATTTAAATGAAGTGTACCCACATTTGCGTAGAGGGAGAGTGGAAAACCATTGTGTAAAAGCCATCCTTAGTACACCTGACTGAGATTTGAACCTCAGTCTATCCGTTATTGGCAGTCTAGTTTATTGGGAAAGTAGCGCCTTAGACCACGCGGCCACCGAAGCGGGTAGTATCACTATTAGTGGCCCTTAGCGAACTTTAGGACGAAAAAACTCTTGGTTTATTCCATCCTCACGAGCTTTCAACGTGGGAATTAAAACAAGTCTCGCGAAAGAAGAAAAGATTAAATAAAAGTTTCTCGTTTTTTGGACGTGGTCGTGGAACGCAAATGGTTCGATTCCCACCGCAGAGAGAAACTTTCCATATATTTCCTGTAAACTGTTTCCTAGAGAAACTTCACAGCTACTTCGCTAGCGAACATTTTCGGTCTGGTTATAGGAAAAGAGAGAGAGAGAGAGAGAAAAGATACGTTGATTTAAGACGGAACAAAAGTTGTGCCCCCACCGAAAGTTCGTCTCTCGTGCGTTTTCTAGCCCTTACCTCCCACCCCCGCCCCCAACGCCAGCGTTCCCATTCCCACCACTTTACAAAAGTTGGTTCAAGTCTCGAGTTAGACTCAGACTTGTGAGCGCAAATTGGGATATTTTATGGAAATGGGGTTTTATCTCTGAGGTAAATGGGGAAATATTAATTATAGAGTGACACAATTACGAAATAATGGAAAGTTAACTGGTATTTTAACTACATCGGCGCTCTAATCTAGACGAATTAAATTATATACACTAAAAACATAATTATCAACATTTAATTTCTGAACGATTGTTTTGTAAGTAGTTATGGCACCATGACGATTTGATATTACTTGGATTTATTATTTAACTAATGTTATAAATTAAATGGTTTTGTTTACATTCTTGGAGTGATTGAAAAATATGAAGACAATGAAAACATAACTTACTAGGTTACATCTTGGAGTGAGTGATACACAGGTACAGTCTCCACAACAATCTAATTAAGTTCGCCCGGCGTAGTTAGCTAACGCGCTAGTTTCGTGTTGAACTAGACCGCCGAGGACGGGGAGCTTGAGGTTCGAATTTCGCTCGGGTGAACTGGAAGTGGTTTTTTCTAAATGGTTTTCCACTCTTCCTCCACCTTCCCAAATCCTAGCATATTAGCGTAATTAGTACTTAAGCGTATAACCCGAACGGATAGTAAGACGCGGTGCTAAGTATTAATTTAATTGAGAGTAAGACCCTATAATTATTTCCCTTGATAGGCGAGTATAGAGGGCAGCTGCATCTTTTTAAGAAAACACGAAAAAGAAGGCGAGGGGGGTATTCGCTCGAAACTATTCGCTATTCAAGAGCCAACATCTTAACACTCGAACAAAACTGATACTCTACAGAGGTATAATCCTTCCGATACTTGTATACGCTTGCGAGGCGTGGAGCTACGCCCCACCCACCGTGCTCAACCAGCTCCAAGTGATACAGAACAATGTTCTTCGATGCATTCTTGGGGTAAACACAAGAACCAACAACGCGCTCATCCACGCAGAGACGGGCACCAAGACTCTAAGAGACCTATTCGTAGGACGAGACGCAAACTTCTACAACAAGAACCGCCTGATGGAGGAGAACGCAATAATCCAAAACCTTGGGCAGTACAACCCAAAAGAACCCAGGAAGTACAAAAAACCAAGATTGGAGTAAGAGGTCCTTACCCAACTCCACAAATCCTTGACTAGCCAGTCCTAGGTTCCATCACCTAACTCACCACCTACCCTATCCATCCTATCCAAGTGACCAAAGTCAAATTTCATTTTCACAAATTCGCAATCACTCTTCCATCTCTCAAATAGTGTCTAATTAGATTCTATGCTTTATTTCAGCTCATCTAGAAACCACACATCGGGCCTGACCACACTTGTGTTTACCATCACAGTGTATTAGGGCCTGATATAGTTACTCTACAACATAACACGCTCTCTAGTTCACAACTCCTTCTCCCAAACTCCATTTGCCTTCCACAATCAATAAACACTTTCACAAAAAGAGGTTATGGTCTGTGACAACAGATCGGTACTCTTAGGTATTAACAAGCCAACTACCTTCTCTGAGGGTCGCTTCTGACAGTCAGAGCTGGTAGACAGGCAAACAAGGGAGAGTCAAAACGTGCAGTTGACTTCCCAATGGAAAAATATAACTTCCTCAAATTAAAGGTAGTATTTGATCTTGAACCATAAAAAAAGAGTTCACCTTCTGTGGCGCTTTATTTTTTCTGTTACGTTAAAAGTATGGAGTTCCATTAGGTTGTACGAAATATAAAAAGAGTTCCGTGACTAAATTGAATTGAGATACGCTGCCCTAGATACCAAGTTTCAGCTCGATTGTTATCGGTTTAGGTTTTAGGACGAGAAACAGACAAACGGACACACAAGTGGCATCGTGAAAACAACTTTTTTGTTTGTTTCAAGTGGTCATGAAATGTCAACACTTATCAAAATCTTGCGGGTGTTTTTTTTTTTTTCACAATAATTATCTCTCCGAGGGGTTGAGTGAAAGTAATATATACTATTTTGAATTTTAAGATAGGGTTTTAGATCCAGGCCAGTTTTTTTTCTCTTATAAATTGTATCCTTATCTCCTTCAGAAAAATGTGAGTGCATATCCCCTATGTTCTGTCTTCCATATTCCTAATTCAACTGTATAAATACCCGATTCGGTGGCTGCGTGGTCTAACGCGCTACTTTCGCAGTAGATTAGACTGCCGATGACGGGAAGAACGAGGTTCGAATCTCGGTCGGGTGGTTTTTGCTAAATTGTTTCCCACTCCCACTCCACGCAAATATGGGTACACTTTCTATTAATATAACCTTCCTGTTCCCTAAAACCATCAGCGTAAATAGTACATAACCGTATATAACTCTAAGGGGTAGTCAAACGCGTTGCTAAAATAAAGGTATAAATATGCGGAAAGTTTGGGCGGGTAGTTAGAGGTGACTTGCACCGGTGGACACGTGGGCTATATGTCAAGCTCACCAAGTCTGGTTTGCCTGTGATGGGGTTGTTTGGGTTCTAATCCCGGTTGGGTGTACTGAGGGAAGTTTTAGGTAAACTATTTCCCACTCTCATTCGATTCGGATGAGGCTATTTATATTTTAAACTACAACCTCCTAGTCCCTACTTCATCCATATACTATAAAGCCACATCATGGCTCACTCACTCACTGACATTAATGTTTACCCACTTCTAGATGAAGTTAAAATTTTAATTTTTAACCGCCAAAAAAATTCAAAAAAGTGGAACAACTTTAAATTCGGTACGGACCTTTCTTTGGAGTTCTCTTGTGGCTAAACGGTAAGACCTATCAAAAACGAATTGCACCAGCAGCTACGAGTTTGGCGAGGTCCACAAGTTTGGTCCTATTACATTTTGTCGTATCCCCATCGTTTACACCTTAGATAGAGCTAGACTTTTTGATTTTAGGTAAATTTTGCACATTTTCCACATATTTTTTAATTTTCTGACACACTTATGGGAAAGCTAGAATCATAAAATTTGGCAGGCATATTGGCACATCCAATTGCCATGAGCGTGCCAAATTTGATAATTCTAGCTGCCCTATAAGTATGGAGAAACTAAAATAATGTATGTAAAATACAATACAATACCGGTAACTTTAAGTTGTAACGTTCAAAACAACGCTGGAATTACATTAGTTTACATCCACTTGCAAAGAAAACTCACTCGGGGTTTGGGGGCTGAGTCCTTAACCAGCAAAGGGAGCTAGTGTATAAAACTGTAGTAGTGTATAAACATATGTAATGTATAGTGTAGTTAAATATATCCTGGATTGTAATGGCGAAACATGGAGTGCTGCTAGGGTAAGCAGAGCTTGTTAAAACTTACCTGTGGTAAGTTCTCACCCACTTTATCCCCATTTGACCAATCATACATGGACCCTTGTAAGGAGATTTTCTCATGGAGTCCTGCGTTGGAAGCCCCACGTTGTTGAAGCCACTTTGTAGTGATTTCTTTTGGGGAGTTGTGGGTTGTTGTATAGATGTTCTTTGGAAGCCCGGCGTGATGTTGATAGAGGTCAAGTTTTAATATCACTTATATGTGACTCCAGTTACTTTGAAGAAACTTATTTTTATTTAACTATAAAAGAAATTGACCCAGAATTATTATGTTTTTGACGTGAATACGTCTTTAAATTTGCTACCATACGGGGGCAATCCAAAATACCTAATGATAACAAAATCGGGGGATACAGTTTGGTGTTGTAGTTTCGAATCTTTCCTTTACATCCAAAATTAAATTATACCACTGGATAGCTAAAGGATCAAAGAATTCATTACGATAAGCCAGAACAGTTACGCATCGCGCTTGGTGGAGGGGGAAGCGCCGCCATTTTGAGGTTATTTTGCTGCGTATCGAGATTTGCAATTAGTATAACTTTTGACTCGGAGGAGTTACGATGTTCGTTTAAGTTTAAACGTATTCACGTACAACACACGGCCGTGTCCATGACACAGCCACACCCCATTTTTATTTACGACAGCTTAAACTTGATGACTTAGCGCGTCGCGGACAGTTTTATTTTAAGGTTTAAGATCGAGTGATATTTAGAGAGATCAATGTTTCGCGGACCATTCCTTCAGTGAATGTTGTAAGTCGAATGAGGAAAGGAGCCTTCTTTTCGGGTATATAGTTTGAAATAAATCATTTTGGAATATTCTTTCTTTCCTTAGGTTAAACCATGTCTATTTGTGACATGGTTTCACAAGTATTTGCAATAAGGACGCTTAAGTGTGGTGCTATATTACATACAAGATAACACCTAACTGGATCAGAATGGAATGGGCTAGTTTCATATGTGAATCTGTCCCATTACATCTTGTTGTAGGTAAGTGTCGTCTTGTATTCAGTCTTAGCACAGCACTCGAGACGTACTAAGTCTGACTATGAATCTGTCCCAATTACATCTTGTTGTAGGTAGGTGTCGTCTTGTATCCAGTCTTAGCACAGCACTCGAGACGTACTAAGTCTGACTATGAAACAGGCCCATTCCATCCTGTTCTAGGTAGGTGTCGTATTGTATCCAGTCTTAGTACAGCACTCGAGACGTACTAAGTCTGACTATGAAACAGTCCCATTCCATCCTGTTGTAGGTAGGTGTCGTATTGTATCCAGTCTTAGTACAGCACTCGAGATGTACTAAGTCTGGCTATGAAACAGGTCCATTCCATCCTGTTGTAGGTAGGTGTCGTCTTGTATTCAGTCTTAGCACAGCACTCGAGACGTACTAAGTCTGGCTTTGAAACAGGCCCTTAGAAGCTCTCGTTTGGAAAGCATTTTAAGTGAACCACTGATGCCGCTTTCCCCAAAAAAATAAAGATCCTAACGGTTATATTCATAGGTTCCGAGTTTCAATTATGTTAAAACGGTTTAAAAAAAATTAAAACCAATGGTTTGTTATGAAAGTTTTGACTGCCAAAATTAACAACTCAACACATGATTTAGCGAGTGGATAGCTGTCACTCTCTACCTCCACCGTAAATAGACTTATCTTCCGAACGAGTCTTGAACTGAGCCGTGTCATGACAAACCTTTTCCAACTCCCGAGAGACCTCACGAGCTGAGTAATCTCCCTTTCCTCTCCGACTGGCAGCGCTAGCGACGAGGGAACGACTCTTGGCGCAGACTTTGATTAGCTCCGGACCTATTTTACGCTGAATCATTTACTTCTAATGGAAGAGAGTGGAGGAATAGTTGTCTTCTGTCCTCGTACTCTTTCCCTCCATGCTCTCTTTTCTACCCCTCAAATACCCTATATCTCCTTGTCTACTAAGTTCAGAACTGTAAGATATTGTAATACTCATTAAAATGAGTAAAAAAAAAGGCTTAGTAAACCTAGGTCCGCAATACAACTTGCACAGAGAGACGGGATCGGTCGAGGAGGTCCAGTCGCATGCATCTACGCCTAACCCCCTATTCCCCTTCCACCGGATATGAGGATATTTAGAGTTTGTGATGAATTAAATAGCCAAGGTACTACATTTGTTAATTACAGTTATAGCCGCATATACTTATGTGACTGACGATTTACGCACGTCCATCACAGACTCTGCCTTAAAATACTAGTGGTGAATGACCCTGAGTACGGAAGACTCCTGGATAGCTCAGTGGTTAGAGTCTTGGCATACTAAAACAAAGGTCTCGGGTTTTTTTTTGTTCAATTTAGAAAATATATTCAAGAATTTAGTTTGCTTATACTTCACTATTAATTAAATATTATAATTCCTAAAACTTTAGTTGGTTGTTTGTTACTATACGTTCTGTCCTATGAAAAGTAGGATCATAGTTCATGTCAAGTTTATGATAGGCATTTCAAGAAATATTATGACACCTAATTTAGCAAGGCTCAGTAAACTTTATTTATTATTATTATTATTATTATTATTATTATTATTATTATTATTATTATTATTATTATTATCACCGCGTCTTACTATCCATTCGGATTATACGCACTTACGCTAATGTGCAATGGTAGGGTGATTGTGAGATGAAATGGAGGACCTACAGTTTAACGTGGGATCCGAACCACGGTGGAGGCCTGGCATTCCTCACATTCACAAGTTGTGATTAATACACGTCTTTTCAGAGGTGAAGGAAGGGTTTAGCAATCAAATAAATCTGTGCCGGGACCGAGGATTGAACCCCGGACCCCAGCGCATAAATCTGACACCTTACCCTTGGACCAAGAGGTCACCTTTAAACTTTATTTGCAATGCTCTTTGTAACCGCGCGTTAGTAATTATCTTTTTAGCACCTCTACCTTGTAAGACCACATCTCAGGGCAGTCAAATTGTGTATCAGTACTTTGAAGTTCCGGAAAGTTTGGATAGTCACCGAAGTCTCTACCTATAACGTCTTCTTTTTTCTACCATCCGCTTCCTATTTTATATTGTATTCTTCTCCGCGTTTTCCTTTCCTCTAAAGTCTAAACCCTAACAAACATTCTAGAGGTCCTTTTAACTTGCAAAATTTCCCCTACCGGCCTTTCTTTCTACCCTTTGTTTGTCTTAACTCTAGGGAGTCTATTTTACAAAGCAAGCTTTGAAATAGGTTTCAACTGCATTCCTTATTGAATAAAAAAAAAGGCCACCCTTGTTTAGCGGGTGGCTCTCTTTTAGATCGTCTGGAAAGCGATGGGAAAGAATTTTTATTTTAGAACACCCCCTTGCCGTTCATTGAATGGTATTTTATTTATTTTTTAGCCCTACGAAGAGGAATATATACAAAGATAAAGGGCTGTATTTTTAAGTATTTTTTTTTAGTTCGCATTATATTTTATAAGAAACGAAAGAGCAATGATAGAATAAGCATGGCCCACGAATGGTTTTTAATATTTTTTGTAATAGATGTTTATTTTCATACGTATTTGTGCAGCGCATCTTACTACCCATCCAGGCTATCCGCATTTAAATGCGCTTTTATGGTAGGCTTTTGTTAGTAAAATATTTTAGAAGCATACACGGTGGCTACAGACAGGGATAACCTGGGAATGTCGGGGAATTATTTGATGTCAGGGAAATATCAGGGAATTTTATCTAATGTAAGAAAAATTTAGGTAATTTAATTAATTACTAATCATGCACCTAAACATTCAAACAAAAAAAGAGAGATTTGGTTTATCGGTTTTAACCAAATGCGAACATGAGATGGTTATACAGTGTTTGTTTAGTAACACATTTACAATGGACATAAATAATAATCGAATAGATTGAAAAATGACACCTAAACACGGGGATCGAACCAAGGACCTTTGGCTTAGCGCGTCAATGCTCTACCACTAAGCTATCCAGAGATAGCCCCGTTTTCATTGTCATTCTTCACTCATATTTTAATTCTCGACTCCATGTATCATTTTTCAACTATTCGATTATAATCGAGATACGGTTCATGTTCGTAACGATTATCATTCATCACCCAAGCCTCGCCTTTCATATATTACTTAATTGTATAGCATTGCTTTCTTCCATACACAAATAATACCTATAACATTAAATACTGGAAGAATAACTTAAAATAATGTTGTCTTTAGGGTTGTTTTTGAAAATATGTGACCAATGTAATAAACGAAAAAGTTAACATTCACCAGTAAAAGCTGTAATAAGGTAAATTCGGGATTTTTAAAAAAATGTTGTCTGGAAAACCTGGAAAAATCTGGGAATTTTTTAGTAAAATTCTTGTAGCCACCCTGAAATAATCTTAATTATCCCCAGCCAGGATTTAAACCCCGATATCCCCGTTAATGACAAACCAGACAAGGACGGACTTGACGTTTAGACCGCGCACCGCCCGTTTGGAATATAGGCATCGTTATATTAGTAGACTTTAGTGAGATGTTAGTTTTTAAAACATAGTATTAAATGTTTTTGTTGATTTAATTTGAAAATAAATTTAATCCACTTTAGCGTGCCCTTAAGAGCCCACCTCACTACCCATCAACCAGGAACGTTTTTTTTTTTTTTTTTTT
>CABFWB010003311.1:52257-82106 GCA_902151455.1 Timema bartmani
CTTTTTTTTTTTTTTTTTTTTTTTGCACCGCCCTGGTCAGGTTATGTACAAGTTACGCTATTAAGTCAGGGATGTGGAAGGTTGAATTTAGAGGAAGTGTACCTTCACTTGCATGGAAGGAAAGTTAAAAATCATTTAGGAAAATACCTCGGCACACTTGACAGGGATTAGAACCCCGATCTCCTCGTCATCGGTATTCTAGTATTTTGCGAGAGTGACGCCTTAGATCATGCGGCCACCAAAGCGTATGACCACAAAATCAGAAAACTAGACTTATCTCGAACCAGAAAACTTTTCGAAGCTGCGATTTTATATGTTCTTTATTTGACAATAAGTGAATTCGGAATCAGTTTATTACTCTTTTTTCCTAATAAAATATTTAAATTTTGTTTTATGTGTTGAACTGTCTCACTCGTCTCAATTCCACAATTTTCTAGACTGTAATAAAGAAAACAGCACCTAGATGTGACTTTTGTTTTGAGCTGTGCTCCCTCCCTAAGTTTGGTGCTATCCGAGAGTAGCTACGGGCTACCTGAACAAATATAACCGAAAGAGAAACCTCCAGCGCGCAAACTGATCACGATTTTGTGATTAGAATTCGTAAACTTTCCACCCCCGCCCTCACCCCTTTTACATCACCCAAATAGATCCAGGTGCAAACACGTGTATTTGGGTCCAGTTGCAAACACGTGTATCTGTCTAAGGTTCTCGTAACTTGTCAGAGGGTAGATTCAGTAATTACCAACACGAGGGAAAATAGAGGAAAAGAGGAGGGTGTGGGAGTAGAACTAATCTAATTAGCTGTGCAAGACTGTCGCCTGTTGTCGCAACTTAGGTCAAGCCGCTCGATTCAAAAAGAAAGAGAGACAGATCTAGATGTGGGCCATAGCAGATGCTTTGTGGCGCGTCCAATTTGATTAACACCCGATAGTGTCTCTCGCTTCGCGAAGCTTAAGGCGCACCCTCCTTAATCTCGTTACGATCTCTTTCTATGAAAGGGTTGAAAAGAGACCTGCCCCGCCTTTGGCGGCGAGAAACTCAACTACACTTAGAGGGGGGAGGGGATCTTAAAACAGCTCTTGTTCGCTTTCATCGCTGTTAACTTGATTGCAAGGGATATTCAAGTTGTGTGTGTGTGTGTGTGTGTATGCGCGCGCGCGCGCGCGTGTGTGTGTGTGTGTAAGGTGAAGGGGGAAGTGGAGGTAGCAGAGCATATTTTAAAAAACAAACGAACCCAAGAAGAAACCGTTCGGATTGATCACGCAAAAAAAATATTATTTTTCGAGAAATTTTGGCAAAGGCTTTTAATGCGTTAAATATAGGATCGAATATGGAGCTGAAATATGGCCTTAATCAAACTCCAAATGCGATGCATTCAGGCCTTAAATCAAACTCCAAGTTAGGTGCATTTAGGCCCTAAATCAAACTCCAAGTGAGGTGCATTCAGGCCTTAAATCAATCTCCAAATGAAATGCATTAAATTTTCAAAAGTTTGCTCGAGAAGGCCACTTCAAATCTCAAAAGGTATCTGTCAGAAAAAAAAAATCAGGTGAGAACCACTCTAAAAAAACTTTGTGGGGCATCCAAAATTCAAAAATGTTTAGGGGAGGATCTCTTTAAATAGTGTATGGAGGAATCTAATTTTTTATTTCAAGGCGAGGATTACTCAAAATAACTTCTAGACGCATCCAAATTCCAAAAATGTCTGGGGTAAACTAATCCAAATAGCTTATGAAATAATATAATTCTCAAGATTTGGGTAGGAAGACCATTCCACATAGCTTTTAGGGACGTCCAATTTCCAAACATTTATCGGGGAGGGGGAGGATGGAAGTAAATTCCTTAAAATAAACTTTTTCTTCTTTGCTTGCCCAATATATATCGTAGCTCTCGATATATTCCTTACGTTACATAAATTAATAATCTTATCGATATTCTAGGGAAAACTGCTATTCTTTGTCTGTACGATGATGACGGCGAATGTGTTGGATGCGACTGCTAATTAGGGATGTAGTATCGATACTGTACTCATTAAAAGTAACGAAAGAAAAATATCGATACCGTACTAGTATTGAAAGAAAAGTATCGATAACATTAAGTATCGGTACAGAAATTTTAATCTGGAAAAAGTTTTTATCTATCTATCTATCTATCTAATAATAATAATAATAATAATAATAATAATTTAAACTTTCGCATCATAGTATTTGTATTGTCATATTTATTCAAGCACCGAAAAATATAATGATTTAACCATATTATAGTTACAGTAGCCCCATGGCTTTATTGTAGCTGACTGACAGTTCACAGATTTCTGACAGTCAACATTTAGGTATATACCTAAATTTTGACTGTCAGAAGTGACAGCTGCTAAACACATGTTTTTTGCAGATCATATGGTTCGGCGTAGGGATACATAATTTGGTCCGTTAGCTTTTCAAAGCCGTCAGCTGTGAGCTGTGAGCTGTCAGTCAGCACCAAAGAAGCCATGGGGCTACTGCAGTAGGTCTATCACGTCTATGTTATGTGTTGGAACTTGGAAGGTATAATAGATAGTATTATAAAAGGTTTTACCTTACCATCTTTCAAAACGTCTATGAAAATGTAGCTGATGAAAAGTTATTTAAGAGCTAATTATGATTAGTAATGTTTTTTAAATATTTTTTTTACCCTTCTTTAACCATTCATGTTGGTGAAAGAACAGCTATGAATTATGATGAGCTAAAAGAGATTTAATGCTAGGTTTGCAGAAAATGAGGGAGAATTGAGAAATAGTGTCATTTGATCATCCTCCACCCTAGTAAACATTTAATGCCCAGCATGAATGACGATAGCAAAAAAATGTGTTTCTTTCGATATCGATCCGATACCGGAGTGTGAGTACCAATATCAGTAAAAGTATCGAGTAATAAATACTAGTATCGAAAGGAAAATATCTATATTCGTAAAGTATCGATACTTTTTTCACATCCCTACTGCTAATATTTCCTTTGAGAGAGAATATTTTGTGTCAAGTGCTGAATCTGAGACGACTAAAGTGTTAACCTTGTTTTGAACGCGACTGTACGCCACCTTCATCTCATTCTGTCAGTGCATGCTGCCCCCCATTTATAACCACGACACCTCTCAGCCATAAAAAAAAAGTTGGCGTGTATTGTGCGAGAGAAAACTAGCGGAATAATTTATGGCTTTGTGTTTTAATTACGACGTCTGGCAGTGCCATCTCTTGACGGACAAGCGCACTGTTCGGGGTATTTAATGAGACACACCTCGTCTCCAATGCGCGCCCGTCACACGACTTACGAGACGCTATTATTCTGTTTTAATTGTGATGCGTGTCATCATTTGGTTCAAGACCTGGGGGAGGTAGGGGTGCGATTATGGAATTTGCGTGTTGTGTGTGAAATAAAATCGTGTTTTAACATATTTTTCTACGTCTTTGATACCCGCATTACCCTCGCCTTGTCTGGGTTAGCCGGTGACGCAGGTAATTTGGGGATCGAATCCCGACCGGGTGTACTAAGGTGTTATTTCCTTTATAGTTTCCCGTTCTCCTTACACGTGAATGTTGATACATTTCCTTTAAAGTTTTATCTTCCCTATCTCTTTGACATTTAGTGTAAATATGCGGATAGACCGTAGCGTTGTAAAACACGCGATGCAATATATCAAGAGAAACTATTGTAATCGTGAAATTTTTCAACTTCGGGATAGTAATGAATCTTTACGTTGTATGTGTGTCCAAACTCAAAAAAGTGGATTTTACCATTCTTTCTTTCCCTGGCCACAAATATAAAACGGTTTAGTGAATTTGGTTAAAACTTGATATTTTTTTTTTTTTACGCTAGCCCTCAAATTAAGGCTTCCGGTAGTTTACTAACGAGGAATTTTTTTTTAATTCCAAATTTTTCAAAAATTGCTCTTAACTGTTTTGTTAAACACACACACAAATATATATATATATATAGAGTGTTTTACTTTACAATAATAACACTGTATAAGTTACACGTATTTTGGGTAAAAATTCGTTAAGGGGTATATTACTGATGAGTGATATTCCAAAAATACAAATAATTCGAAAATTGCTTTGATATGTATATCTGGGGAATGTTTGACATGACAAAAGTGTATATTTGGGAAGGGGGGGAGGCAGGAAATAGGAAATTTGTTTAAGGATAGTTTGCTAAAGACTGATTTTGTAAAAAAAAATTGAATATTTTAAGAAATGGCTCTAGATTATAGATTTGGCTCAAAATGGGTATTTGTGGACTATTTTACTGGATAATAAATCATATGTGTTGGTTTTTCTCAAATAAATAAATTTAAGGGTGATTTACTCATGATAAATAAGAAAATCTGAAATATTTCAAAAATGGCTTTTAAGATCGATTTCAAAATGAGTATCTGGGAATAGTTTTAAAATATAAGTAAGATTATTATTTTATTTTTACAAATATTAATCATTTAATGGAAGATTACAAATAACTATTTATTTTAATTCAGGCTTTAAGACACAATATGAGAAAGTTTATAATATTGTATGGTACCATTTATTTTTAACACTAAAAGTTACGTTGGATTTTAAATATTGATACTGAACTATTGTATGAACAGTGCCGGCAGGTACGTGGACTAAAACTCAGTATCACATAGTTTGGTTTGTCGGTGACGGGGAGGTAGTAGTTTGAATCCCAGCCAGTAGTATCGGATGGTGGTATTTCCTCAAATATTTGCCACGCTCCCTTCACGTTTCCTTTAAATTCTCCCTCCCGAATATCAAGCCCAATAGATTAATTAAAAGCGTATGGCCCAGACGGGTAGTAAGACGTGGAAAAAAGAAAACATACATAACATGTAACACATAATGAGCTCGGTTTGGTGATGGCGTGGGGGTATAGGGAATACGAGTTAAGGGCAGTATTTTTTTTTTCCAGTTTTTATAGAAAAACATTTTTTGGCCAAAAGAAATCAAATATTGCTTCAGTACAGAGAGTTTAAGTCTAAACATTAGTAATCTCAACAATTGTTGAATATCTGTCAAGGATGTCCTGGAATTTAATGACAACTTTTTCTCTTCATTTAAAAAGTTTGTCATCTATTGCCGCTATGTTCATGATAGATATTCAACAACTGTTGATATCATCAGGTGAAGAAAACTAAACTATGTTTCTATTGGAGCAATATTTTATTTATTTTAGTAAAAAAAAATGTTTTGCCTTAAAAATTGCAAAACTGCTTAAATTTCCTGTCCTCCGATATTCCGTTACATTCCAACCTCAATACTGTGATATCCTGCAAGCTCGAGACATATTAATCTCTCCGTATTTCTAACTCGGTTTCAAGCACCGCCACTGGTAGGCTACGAATATCATCGCATGAAAAACTTACGCAAAACTTCTTATAAAAAATGTGTGTGTGCGTAGGAAGGCGCGTCTTGAGGCTAAAACTGCGGAATGCGTGGGCAGGGTCGCAAGAAGAAGGGAGATTAGAAATTCCCAAGGCGATTGGATCCAGAGTAGGCTATGCCAGCCCTATACAAGCCAAAGGGGAAAAAAAAAGAAAGCTACAACTTTAATTTGACTAGCTCGGTAAATGTGCTAGAAAATGGGTTCTAGATAATAGTCTCGTCTCAAAGTGCAAACTTCTTAAATTGCTTTTCTTTCCCTAGAAAATTCTAAACTTTCATCTCTGCCCCCCCCCCCTCCTTTGTTTCCCTCATACCCCAACCCATCCCACCCTTCAAGTTGTGGGAAAACAAATAATAATTTTTTTACATAAAATTGATTTTTTCATTCAACAAACTTACTATAAAACAACTACCTTCTTCAAAATTCTGGAAACAAAATATTGTTTAAACCTTTTTTATGTAGAATTTTTTGTTGTTTATTTTCCCTTCTGGGCTAATCTAATACTAAAGAGTAGGGATGTGGAAGGTATAGTTTTGAGGAAATGTACACGAATTCGCGTGAAGTGGGAAACCATTTAGGAAAACACAGTCTCTCTACACCCAACCTAGATTCGAATCCAGACCTCTCCGTCATCATCAAAATAACTATATGAACCGGACGTTTATTCCGCGTGCGCAGCGATGTGTGAGTTATGAATGAAACATTTCATTTATAACAAACATATAGGGCCTATTTTTAATACTGTAGGTCCTATATATTTTTTTACCAAGACCTGATTTTTTTCTATATGTTTATATGCATGTTTATTAACATGCTGGGGTTCGATCTATTTTGATTAGTTAACTAAATGTAATTTAATTCAAAGGGCTATACACCTCGGTAACGATACTTTCTACTGAGCTTGGAATCCTGGGTTCGGTTCCCCGCTATATCCGAAGATTTATTACTGGTGCTGTGTCTGTTTTAGTATTAACTTCTTTTGTATGTCGTGCATTGATATTGTTGGGGGGTGCATAAATCGCAGAAAATACATTTTCAAGGTCGTAATTTTTCTAGGAGAAAAGGGAGGAGCGGTGGCGATAGAAAATGCGACTATACCTTTAACCAATAAAAGTGTGTATACATATATATGTATAGACCCAGCCTAGAGGTTCGTCAATTTCCACGCGGATCCGGACTCTTTCATCCCACCTTAAGTACATAGTAAAAGGAATGTGAATATCAAAGAAACGCGCCGTTTTTCGCTTTGAAATCCTCTCCAGAGCACCCTGCTGCATTTTAAACCTCTTTGATTATCTACAGTCAAATTTGAGTGCACATGTTGAGCTTGCTGTTGCTGAGCCAACAACCATCCTAGTTTTGTTTAATCTGTGTTTATAATTAATACAATTAGTTATTGTCATTAAATAGAAGATCTAAGAAAACGAGTCACTGAAAGAAAAAAATTGTTTCTAAATCGTCGTCGCCTTTCCATTAGGAAATAACAAACCCACCACCTCCTTTCACGATGTTTCTCTTGAGTGAAATATGTTGGTTTCCTTCTTGCTAAGTTGGAAGTCGTGTTCATCAAACTCTGCGTGGTTTAGACAAGTCCCAGCCGCATCTTCGCGTGCCCCGCGGCTTACAAGCTAATTGCCTCTTCTTCCTCTTTAGAAGATCGAGAGAACGTAGGGAGGAAGATGGAGAGTAAAGTGCTTCTCCTCTCGTTCCTAAAGCTATCAATGGTCGACAGACACTCTTCCAACAACTGCGTCTGGGAGAAAAACAACATACTCTATATCATCTTCCGTATAAACAACTTTACATCTCTCATGCTGTCTAGGGCTGATGGTTCGTCTCGGATAGAGAGTAGGGATGTGGTATCGAAAGAAAAGTATCGATACTATACTCATTTAAAGTATAGGGAGAAAAATATCAATACCGTACTAGCATCGAAAGGAAAGTATCGATAAGAGTATCGGTATCGAAATTTTTGTCTGGAAAAATATGGTTTTATCAAGTAATAATTTCAACTTTTGCATAATAATAATAATAATAATTGTATTTTCATATATATTTAAAAAGTGACAATTTTAATGACTTAACCATTTTATATTATATTTAGGTCTATCGCGTCTATGTTATGTGTTGAAACTTGGTAGGTGTAATAAATAGTATTGTATCATGGATATTGTAAAAGGTTCTACCATACTAGCTTTCAGAATGTCTTTTGAAAATTTTGCTGATGGAAAGCTATTAATAGCTAATTATGATTAGTAATACATTTTTTTCAATCTATTTTGTACCCTTCTTTAACCATAGTAAACATCTTATTAAATGTTTGTATAATATTATATTTTTCTGTCGCCACGTCTTACTAACCGTTTGGTTTATACGATTATGAGCTGATTACACTAACGTTTTAAGGACACTATCCTAGTTCTGATTCATCGTGCAACCGTTGGACTGGGTGCGTAATCCATTTTACTTGGAGTGTTATCATCTGCGCCTCATGTTCCACGAGGTTCGAGGACCAACATCATTCTCAGACTTCAAAAAAGTAAATGGTCACATCCATCCCACACTCCAGTCCGCTTGCAGACCGTTGGGTTTGTTGGAAGACGATGGTCACTGGGACAAAACTTTGGAAGAGGCGGTCTTATCTGACTCTCCTTTCAAACTGAGAGGATTTTTTGCAATCTTGTTGGTTTTCTGCTAGATTTCAGACCCAATCCTGCTGTGGGAGAAGCACAAGGACAGTTTCGCTGAGAACATGAAATGACAGATGGAGACCGATGTCCAGCAGGGTCTGGACATTATATGCAACAAGTGTCTGATGTTGTTGGAAGGTGTGGTGGTTTCAATGGCAGGACATACTCTTAAGCACTACGGCTTGCCTGAAACAACGCGTGATGCAGATGGTGCCATGGGCAGCCAAGACTCCCTCAGGGAATTGAGCTACGACGTTGATGCTTTGTCTAAAACAGTGGATGACAATGAGCTAAGGCTAACGGGCGATCATATGACAGTTTACAAGAATGTTATTGAAAGCGTAGACGGTGGCGGTGGCAGTGTTATGTTCGTGGATGCCTCAGGAGGTACAGGACAATATTATTGATAAGCTTGTTACTAGCCAAAGTTAGAAGTAACAGGGGAATTGATATGGCTGTTGCTTCATCGGGCATCGCTGCAACGCTTTTGGAGGGTGGTAAAACTGCCCATTCTGACTTCAAACTCTCCTTCAATCTGAATCATACAGAAACACTTACATGTAACATTTCAAAAAACAGCAATATAGCCCAGGTGCTTTGAGATTGCAAACTTATCGTATGGGGCGAATGTACTATGTCACATAAAGGGAGGATAGAGGCTCTAAACCATAAGCTGCAGGACATTTGCAGCTGTGACAAGCTGATGGGTGGTGTTACTGTCTTGCTGGTGGAAAACTTTAGGCAGACCATGCCAGTAGTACCCCGGGGGACCCAAGCCAATGAAGTCAAGGCCTGCCTTAAATCATCATACCTATAGCAAAAAATTCAAAAGCTATAATTAAAGAAAAATATAAAGGTTAATCTGAAAAGTGATAGCACGGCTGAGGAGTTTGCATACAATCTGCTAGAATTGGGAGACGGCAAGGAGAAGGAGATAGATGGAAAGATAAAACTTCCTTCTAGCGTGTGTCAACTAGCTAAGGATGTTAACAGTATGACTACAATCATTTATCCCGACCTAAAGAACATAAGACGGAAACCTATGTCATGGTTAAGGGAAAGGGCAATTCTAACTCCTAGAAACGATAAGGCAAATTATATAAACAACCTCCTGCTCAGCATGTTTGTATCGGAGGAGATGACCTATCATTCAATAGAGATGAAGGATGCTGTCCACTACCCAGTAGAGTTTTTTCACGCCCTCAACCCCCTCTGGGTTCCCTCCTCTTGAAGGCTGGCGCACCCATCTTGTTGTTGCGCAGTTTGAAGCCCCCAAAGCTGTGCAATGGAAGCAGACTGCAAGTCATCGAGGCAACTATCTTCACAGGGTGTGGTTATGGTGAGACAATATTTATACCACGCATTCCCCTCATTCCTTCGAGATTAAGAGAGTCCAGTTCCCCCAGAAAGTCTGATTTGCAATGACCATCAACAATGTTCAGGGTCAGACATTGAAGGAAGTGGGGGTTGATTTAAGGGAAGACTGTTTCTCCCACGGCCAGCTCTACGTAGCATCCTCCAGGGTGAGCACACCGAGGATCCTGGTTGTTCTGTCTTATGAGGAAAGGACGGCTAACATCGTATATCAGGAAGTCCTTTTAAAGTAGACAGACACATAGGGAATATTACACGGCAGTAAGCAAAGGGGTCTGCTAATCAAAATTCTCCAACCAAACCATTATATGGCAGTAAGAAAGAGGTCTGATAACCAAAATTCCCCGCACATGTGGCAGTAAGAAACCATTCAAAATTCCCCGACCCGAACATGACATGTATGGTCATCTCCCCGGGCTGTCTCTCGGGTAACACCAAGAACCATAACAGTTATCACATAATGTCTACCAGTATCACACTATTATATATATTTTTAAAAAAAGCTACCAAAAATACGAAACCCGTGCGAAGCATGGGCTATTGGATAGTAATAACAATAATTTATCAAGGGGACCTGGTGGTCTATGGGTAAGGTGTCACACTTCTTTGTTAAGGGTCTGGGGTTCAAACCCCTGTCCTTGCACAGATTTATCTGATTACCAAACCCTTCTTACACCTCTGTCAAAGTGTGCGTTTTCACGCTTGGTGAATGTGTGTAATGCCAGGCCCCCACCGTGGTTCGGAACCCACGTTAAACAGTAAATCCCCTCTGCTTTCCACCATCATCATTCTTACGTATCATCCTAACATCTGGGGATTATGGTATTCCCACCTCAGAAATTAATTCCTCCATACGCCAGGAGATCAGAGGTAAGATAAGAAGATAAGGTCGAATGGTCAGATCTAGAGCATTAGCCCCCCCCACAATAGCTTATTATGATTAAAAGTCTTCTATACCTGCCTTTCAACAACTAAACTCAACTTCTACTGTCTATCTGGAGATAAGCTCTTTATTCTTCCTTGATAAGGCTCTTCTGCTCGGAACTTTCTTGTAGTCCATGCAAATGAAAACTCGCGATAGGGAAGGTCTGCCGACGATGACACCCCCCTTTTAAAAGGTTACTGTCGTCCGTTGCTCCTCATCTACCTTTCCTTCACCCCCTCCCCCTTATTTACTATCATCCCCTTGGGAATTCGCACATCGTTTATTCTCATCTTGACGAAACTGTTTCAATTCATTTCAATCTCTTGCTCTCTTCATTCAGAGAGTAAAGAAGCCTACGAAACTAACAGCTCCACCCCTAACCCCACTGAAACCACCCCCTTCCCACGACGAACGCTTTGTCTTCGTCCGACTAGCAGTTAAGTTGACGTCGAGACGTCTGCCCGAGACGTCTAAGCGTCCTAACCCGGTTTCCTCGACGCCCAAGGCTCAGGGAGTGCTCAGTAAGGGTTAAACACTTCGTTCGCTTGCTCGACAACTTGCGAGTGTCACCTTTATCAGACGCACTCTTGCAGTGGGTCCTCGGCCTTGATTGAGAGTGCAGAGGCTTTGTGCTTTCGGATGATCTCCATCCATCTCTTAGAGACTTTATTTCGAGTCTCAGAGAGTGTTTTAATACGATCTCCAACAACAAGATATTTTGGTTCAAATCCCAGAGAGGGCTTTAAGACGATTTTCAATCATATTTAAATAATTAGATTTGAATCTTAAATGGTGCTTTAAGGTGATATTTACCATCTAGAGACTTTGGTTTGAACCTTAAAAATGTTAAAATACAGTAATTAAATCTTCACTTGGTGAAAACTCAGGTTAAGTACGAGAGTTTCATAACGTTCTAAGTGTAACCACAAGTGCTGATTAACCCGTTTATATTATTAGTTGAGTCTTGAGATCTCATCGTCCAAAAAAAAAAATTAGCGTCTTAAACACACAAATAAAAACTTGAAACTAATGAATGGAAAGAATAATAAGAGACTGACAAGCTAAGACACAATAGAGGGCATGTCCTCGTGAGGGATTTACAATGGAATGGGAAGGAGCATTACTAAAGATGAAAGCCAAAACCTTTTCTCAAACTAATCGAAATTCACCTGACTCGCCATCCCTTCACCGAAGTGACGCTGATGGGTCACTATTTGTACCCAAAAAAATTCATAAAGGGGATGAGGTAGAGGTTGGTGTATTAACAATCTGTAAAATCAATCATTTAAAAACCCGTGAGTGCTTCAGGAAGTGTGATCACCAAATAACCATACTTGGTAGGCCGAGCTTCTAGATGTTCAGGAGGCTACCTCGCGCACTAGTCTTTACACCCTGGTGAAGCACGCTAAAATGAGACGAGTCGAAAGTGCGGCCACGGTATGAACTAAGGGGATGCGAGCCATTTATCCCCAGTCAACGCAAACCCGGCCGACCTTTTCCAATTTCGCTCGCAACTGGCTCATCCACAGTGCTCCGACCCCCTACCCCATAGTAGCTAGAAGCTAAGCAGACATGACATTCAAAAGCTACGAGATACACAAGTTATTTAGCTACGTGTACTACAGGAAAAAAAAGTTTTGTTTCTGCATCGTTTTACAAACAACGTTCAACCAAAGTTTGCACGAGGCAAGTAAGGGAGCAACTCAGGCTAGGTACTTACGTCAAGCTACCAGTCGCAAGTGAACATCTATTATAATTTGGTGTTCTGTCTCTCGACAGGTTCGTTACCTTGTAAAATTAAGTCCTCTAGCATGTCCTATTATCAGTTGTTGTTTTTTTAGATTCTTAAACTTCATCTTCTATCCTTGTGTGAGGTATTCAATCATTTGCATTTCTGACCCCCTTCTCCCTTCCAACTTGTATTTTATGACATCGCTAAATAATACATTTATGTTTATAATTTGACCCCTAAAACTGGCCTTTCTTCGTGGGGTGTAAGGGACGTGAGTTAAGGTCCGTATTTTTGCGGTTTTTAAAACTTTCTTTTGTCAAAAAAAATCGCTTCATATGTTTGTTTAAATTTTCTACTCATAAAAATCTGAACAATTCTTTAAGTATCTGTAACGGGCATCGTGGAATTTCGATTCGCATGATAAATATTAAAGAACTATTGAGATTACTATGTGAGTAAAGTTAAATTTAACATATATACAGAAGCAATATTTTTATTCATTGTGACAAAAATAACTTATTTTGTTATAAAAACTGCAAAAATAAGGGCCTTCGAATTACGATTTCCCCGTCATCGGTAAACCTGACTAAATGGAGCGCGACATCAAAGATCGCGTCCCCATCGATGCGGGCAAAGGATAGACAGCGGCTTGGCTTAGAAAAAAAAAGTTGCGTTTGATCCGGGAGCTACCACATCAATAATTCACTTTGGGAACCACCAGGTCTACTTTACTCGGAGCATCAATTTTGTTTGTGGTTAAGTAGTGACCACAATGTAGATAATCTTTTCGCCGTATTATCACGCACATCTGCATACACACATGGACGAAGATATATCTAAACACGCGTGCTGAAAATCCCAACCAGAATCGCACAATAAACCCCACCCTCGGGGGTGGAAGAGGCGAGTAGGCGGAAGCTATTCCTTCACCTTCCTCTAAAAACACACCTGTATGCAAATCTACCATCTGACTGACTATTATCAACACCGGTCGCGGTGGCTCTGCTAAGTTGGATGTTTGTTTCTCAACGCTGATCTAAGCACACAAAAAAAAAACCTTACAAGTCTTGCCATCGGTTTATAAAATAAACAATTTGACTCGCCAATCTGACCTCCTTCACTGCAATAACACCTCAAATAAGCGAGGTAGAATTTTAATAGCGTTTATATCAGTGGCTCCAAACTTTGAGGGGGCGTGAATTACTCCGGGGGAAGAGCGTGGAACAATAAAAAAAATAACATTAAAAAGCAGCTAATAATGAACTACATGTTTTATTTTAGTCCCTTTTCCAAAGTAAGTAAGATTTTTATTCTTACGGTATTGGAAACACTGCCTACTAGTTATAATTCATCTATTAGGTGACCAGCCTAAAGTGCGCTTACACATGTTTATTTTCAAGCCCACAAATCTTTGATTCGCCCCCCAATTATTCTCTCTACCCTTTTTCTTAGCTACCGTTGGGGCCACATGCAACATCATAGAATTTTCAACTCTGATTCTCATAAAAAACGCAACAGCGTTGTCGACTTGAAGGGGAAAGCAATTTGCAGTGTGTTCTGTCAAATATCAAACCCAATATTCAAGAACTGATGATAACAAAATTGTGACAACCCTCACACTAATTTTGTACCCTTGTGCTGCCAGTGTTACATTGATTTTTGTATGAAATAAAGAAGTAACTAGAAAACAAAACTTTTTTTAAGATTAGTTTTATAACTACGCCAAAAATTAGGGGTGGTGGTGTTTATTTGAATACTTACCATGGGTGGCATCAGCTGAAAAGGGTTGGGAACCACTGGTTTAGAGGTTATGCTATTAGACTTTGCTACTTAGATCAAGAAGGCCTCTCCAGGCGAATGTTGATGCATTTCCTTTAATTTTACCCTTAATTATGTTCCTATAGAATATGATGATTTTCTTTTGCTTAATCGCTCACCGCTTCAACTTGGTTAGAAAAAAGAGGATGTTTTATTCACACTAAAGTCACTTTCGCCAATGTGCGTCAGTGAAATCGGTTCAGCTGTGAAAATTTATGTTGCAACCCACAAAAAAAAATTACAAAAAAGAAAATTGAGATCATACACATATAGTAAATTGCCATCTATTCAGTTTCATCTTGAAGTCAAAAAACATAAAATAAGTTTGCCTTTGGCAACTCTCCATTGGGCTATAACCTAAAAAATATTTTTAAAAACCTACCTTCCATGTTAGTTGCACTTTCTCACCAGGAATACATATTGTACAACCAAACAAGTAAAAAGGGAATAAAGTTATTTGCCTAAATTATCTTGTTCTTCATACAACTATGTGCTATTTTTTTTTCGTGTTTTGAGTATTTATGAATTTACAAAACATCTGTATTGAAGAAGTAAATCTACAGCATTTAATAAAGTTCTATTACCTAGGAAGTAAAAATAACCGCAGATAACATAAGCAAGAAAGATATAAATAGAATATCGTAGGTGAAGAAAGCTTTTCATAACAAGAAGTCATTACTAACCCTGACAAACATAAACTTGGAAATCAGGAAAAGGTTCCTTAAATCATATGTTTAGAGCGTTGCGCTTTATGGATGTGAAACATGGACCATTTGGTGCAGCCGAGAGAAAGCTATTAGAAAAATTCGAAACGTGGGGCTACAGAAGAATGTTGAAAATATCAGGGATGGAGTTGGTATCTAATACAGAAATGCTAAAAAAGGAATCTTTGGAAAGATATACAACAAAGAAGATATAACATGGTAGGACATATACCGAGACACGATAGTTTAACGAAGATAATTATAGAAGATGTGGAAGGTAGCAACTCAAGAGGGAAACCAAGATTAGAGTACATGAATCAAATAGCGAATGATGTTGATAGAAGAAGGCGCAAAAATTTGGCCCAATTGGATAGCTGCAAACTAATTATGTTATAGTTATTAAAAATACACCTATTGAACAAAAATGCTTAAAATGACTCAAAAATGACGCACACCAATAACATATCACCTAAAAGTCCAAAATCACAACAAAAAAAGTCCTATAAAAAACGTTTCAACAACCGGGGGATCAAGAACAAAGTTTCTATGCACATAAACCGCCTCGGTGGTGTAGTTGGCTAACGCGCTAGTCGTGTTGAGCTTGACTGCCGAGGACGGGTAGATCGAGGTTCGAATCTCGGTCGGGTGAACTGGGGGAGGGGGGTTCCTAAATGGTTTTCCACTCTCCCTCCATGCAAATGCGGGTTCACTTCATCTAAATTCAGCCTTCCCAATTCCTAATCCATTAGCGTAATTAGTACTTAAGCGTATAACCCGAATGGGTAGTAAGACAGCGGTGCTAAATAATAATAATAAATAATAATAATAAAAATATATACACATAATTATGTCTGTGATGTAAAAAAAAATTTAAAAAATTAAATAACAGGTCAACAAAATCTGGGCCCTGACTGTAACAATAAAACAAAATGGTTGGACAGTCATGCCATATTAATAATAATAATAATAATATTTAGCACCGCGTCTTACTACCCGTTCGGTTATACGCTTAAGTACTAATTACGCTAATGGATTAGGAATTAGAGGGGTTGAATTTAGAGGATGTGAACCCGCATTTGCGTGGAATGAGAGTGGAAAACCATTTAGGAAAAACCACCCCCAGTTCACCCGACCGAGAATCGAACCTCGATATCCCCGTCCTCGGCGGTTGAGCTCAACACGACCAGCGCGTTAGCCAACTACGCCACCGAGGCGGGTCATGCCATATTAAACGCGCCCAATTTTTCTTCGGCGTGCGCGACTAAAAATACTTTTCATATGGAACATTTTCGCACGATATAGAAGAATAAGAGTCCATTAAACAAAATTACTTCATTTGCCAATCCACTTATATTCTGAATGAACTCCAGTAAATTTGTTTATGCAAATATTAAGGTAATTTAATTGAAAAAGTTGATGCAGGCAAGCGAAGTAAATTTTAACTGAAGAATTCCTTATAAATTGATTGCTAGCATGGCATGGTAAAAACAACGTAGATTTATCGTTTAATCAGTATGAAACTTATGTGGACATTTGAAAATACATTTCGAAACCATGCATTTATTTTAATTGGAAATAATGCTCAGTTACATTAATTAAAACGTTTAGGTGTATTTTTTAATCTTTTGGGGACGAAGATTTTAGAATTTTAATGAAAATATAAAAAATGAACCAGTTTTAATTAGGCAATTGATGCATTAATACAAAAAGGAAATTTTAAGGTACGTAACTTTTAAAAACTTTACCCGCATTTTCATAAATGGAGAATATAAAACCAATTATTTAAAACTAAAATAGTGCGGTGAGTTAGTATTATACCCCGGCTTACTTTGTTGGGGTCAAGTACCCTAACAATATTATCAACCCTACCGTTTTGTTGATTTGAACAAAACCTTATCAGAAATTAGCAATTTGCTTTGATAACAAATTCTATCCTCGTGGCGTAATCTTGGTACTTTTACACATAATTTTTATTTCTAGTATTCCTGGTAATATTACATTTGGGTTATCCAAGGCTTACACTAACGTTAGTGTAAGCCTTGGATAACCCAAATGTAATAATACCAGGAATACTAGATCAATCTAAAGACCCAGGACGACAAAGCCAAGTATTATTAAAAGGAACCAGCATTTGCCTGAAATATACTATGGGAACAAAAATCTTCTCCAAGCGCACTTCGCCGGTATACTTTCGGCGTTCACATGACACGCCTGCCATTCCTTTATTAAATCTTCCCTAGCGACTATTTTGTTTCTCCAACAGAACTGTCGCTAAGAAGAAAATACCGGAAACAGTTTGTCTTTAGTCTTACTATGGACTTGATCCGCTCGTGTAAGAACGTCTTAAATATATTTGCTATAGTTACCAGAATAGCCAACATCAATGAAATTTCACTATATTTATTCTTTTAACATTCTACGCGTCTTACTACTTGTTCAGGGTATCCGCATATTTACACTATCAGTATAAGTTGGAATGTATAGTAAGTGTATCAACATTTGCTTGACGGGAGAGTAGGAAATCATTTTGGACTTAAAAAAATCTCGGTAAACCTGGCCATGATTTGACCCCTGATATCCCCGCCACAGGAAAAACGGAACAAATTGATACTGACGCTTTTTTCAGCGTATCCACCGGTCTGTGTACATTTATCTTGTAGGTCAAATTGACACCGTCTGTCGAATAACAGCGCTGCTGCAAGATATCCCTTGACGTATTTATGTACACTTCGTTTACCCTGTAAGGAAGCAAAGCTCACTTTGCACATTTCCACTACAGTAAAGCTTATAAGAAGACTTTATTATCAATAATTTCTTAGCACCGCGTTTCACTACTCGTTCGGGCTATACGCCTCTGTCCTAATTACGCTAATTTGTTAGGGATGAGTGAGGTTGAATTTAGATGACATGTACCTGCATATGCGTGGAAGGAGAATGGAAAACAATTTAGGATAAACCCCTCTCAGTACACCTGACTGGGATTCGAACTTCGATCTTCCTGTCATCGGTAGTCCAGTCTTTTATGAGGATGACGCCTTAGACCAAGCGACCACCGAAGAGGGTCTAAAGACTTACCTTTTGGGGAAAGGAAATGTGGAGCTAGTTGCTTTTTTTTATTTCAGAAAAGGTTATTTCAGCTGTGGATCTGATAAAATAATGTTTTCTATTGTAACGATGTTGGTTCCTCAACTGATTGTGTTTGTTCTTTCTGTCCGTAGGGCGCGCGTCAAATCCGGCCTGCGACTTCTGGGGGCCGAGGCGAGCAGTGACCAATGGAACGTCAGCGTGGAACTTAATCCCAAACACACCGTGGCCACGGTGACGGCTTTCAAGAGAGAGGAATCGGAGCAGACCCAGACGGGACCCATTCAGTTAAAGACAGCCACCAGGTCAGTCACTTTCGATCATTTGCTTCACAGCTTCTTTCAAGATGGAGGATCCAGTTGGGGCTCAAGAACGTCAGATCTTTCAAGATGTCAAATAAATTTCAAAATGGCAATCAGTAAAGTAAAAAGAAATTAAGAAATAATTAACTATAGGTATAGGCCAATGAAAATTTAGAGATTAGTATAAGCTAAGGAAAAGCATATGACATAATTTCACCCCTCTCCAGCACTATATCCTCCTTGCTTCAAACCCACATACGTCATATTACCCCTCTCTCCAGCACTATATCCTCCTCGCTTCAAACCCACATACGTCATATTACCCCTTTCTCCAGCACTATATCCTCCTTGCTTCAAACCCACGTACGTCATATTACCCCTTTCTCCAGCACTATATCCTCGTTTCAAACCCACGTAAGTCATATTACCCCTCTCTCCAGCACTATATCCTCCTTGCTTCAAACCCACTTACGTCATCAATCCTCCCAAGCCTTTGATTCTGATCCTAAATGGTTTTCCTAAATGGTTTTCCACTCTCCCTCCACGCAAATGCGGGTTCACTTCCTCTATACTCAGCCTGCCCAATTCCTAACCTATTAGTGTAATTAATACAAAGGTGTTTAACTCGAATATGTAGTAAGACGTGGTGCTAAAAAAACTATCTCAAGATAGGGATAGGGTGTAATGAGGTGGACTGGATAGAAAACTAGCTCAAGATAGGGATAGGGTGTAATGAGGTGGGGTGGATAGAACTAGCTCAAAATAAGGATAGGGTATAATTAGGTGGACTGGATAGGACTAGCTCAAGATAGGGATAGGGTGTAATAAAGTGGACTGGATAAAACTATCTCAAGATAGGGATAAGGATGAGGTAGTCTGGAGAGAACTAGCTTAAGAGAGGGATAGTGTGTAATGATGTGGTATTGGATAGAACTATCTCAAGATAGGGATAGGGTGTAATAAAGTGGACTGGATAAAACTAGCTCATGATAGGGATAGGGTGTAATAAAGTGGACTGGATAAAACTAGCTCAAGATAGGGATAGGGTGTAATAAAGTGGACTGGATAGAACTAGCTCAAGATAGGGATAGGGTGTAATAAAGTGGACTGGATAGAACTTTCTCAAGATAGGAAGAGGTGGCGTGCGGCAATCAACTTTAGAGCTCCTATTGCCATAAACTATAGACTAGAGAGTAAATAAGTACCATGGACTTCTTTAACGGCTTCAAAATGTGAGTTGATGTCGAAACGATTTGTCTTACAGCCCAGTTGTAAAACTGTTTATATATTATGTTATTTTTTTCAGATGGTATGACTTGGTTCACTCTTGCTATCAATAATAAACGTGTACGGTTTTACCACTAACATTTGTAGTTGCTCCAAGAGCTCGGTTTATGAGGATGGGGGGAAAAGGGAGGTGGCTGCACTTTACCGATACTGCAGGCAAACAAATAAACATACAAGGCTTTGGAAATGTGGGCTGGGGGGGTAAAGGGGGTGGGTTGTATCGATCAACATGGTAAGAGCAATCCACCTCCTCCTCAGCTTCAAACGGGCGACTTTTTTTTTTGCACCGTGCTCGGGCTATACACTCACTCGTTTAATTATATTTATTGGTCAGAAAGGAAGTAGGTAATAGTTCAGAGGAAATGTACCAACATTTGAGTACACAGGTGGTAAAGTAGGAAACTCTTTATTTGGGGGGAGAGGGGGGGACATTCTTACCACACCCAGCCGGAATTCGAACTCTAACCTCCATTTTGCCAACAATACAGACTAGACTAGACGTTTAGTCCGCGTGCCCACTGACAAGAGTAATAAGGGTTAGATGGGGGACATATTTTAATGCAAAACTTATTTTAAATTATAAATTTGATTTTCATAACGAAGTGACATTGATAGATTGGTAATTAAACAACTAAATGTGTGATTATACACACAAAAATTACTTTGATTATTAATACATTTGTAACGTCCCAAAAAGTATATGAGTGGTTAACACGCCACACTTTGATTCAGAAGACCTGGTTGATATCCCGACAGGCCTTTTGTCAGTCCAGATGCGTGAAACTCTTAAGAACCCGTGATAGCTTTACTTACATAAACAAAACAAAAAAAACAATGATGATATTGACGTTTCAAAAGTTAAGAAAGCAATAACAAAGTAATATTTTTAAGGTGGGGATGAAGAAGGCGCAGGCTGAGGGCAGTATTATTATAGGTTTTTTAATCAAAACTTTTTTGGTCAAAATAAAAACAAATATTGCTCCACTAGAAATATAGAGTTTAATTTTCTTCACACGGTGATATCAACAATTGTTAAAATATCTGTCACGAGCATAGTAGCATTAGATGACAAACTTTTTAAATGAAGAGGAAAAGTTGTCATTAAATTCCAGGACACCGTTGACAGATATTCAACAATTGTAGATATCACCGTGGGAAGAAAATTAAACTATTTTTTTTACTGGAGAAATATTTGATTTATTTTGAGCAAAAATATGTTTTGATATAAAAACACTTTTTCTTGCGTTCCCTTAACTCCTAAAGATTCAAAAGCATAAATTTACAATTTTATATTTATTTTCTCTCCCTTACACCTTAGATCATTTATTTTCATTTAAACTATTTTTTTAATTTTTGCACAGTTTTTTATTGGAGAACCTTTGATGACGTAATATATACTCTACCTTTAGTTGTCCCTTGACCACATTTTTTTTCTATAACACCTATCTAAGGAACTATTTTTTTATAACGTAAATTTAGAGTTATATTAATGGTAAATTTTTGAAGTACTATAGAAGGTATAGAAAATATTTCAATTTTTTCATTCCGGCAACGACAATTTAACTCTCTCCCTTCATTCCACCTTATTTTTTAAAAAATCTTATAAAAGTCACAAGCGATAAGTCAACTACATATCTGCCAAAGTTTTTATATTTCTCAAAGCGCAGAGAGTAAACTTTTATATTTTATTATTGATGGCGCGTTTTCTTCGGTTGCTTGGCACCCTTCAGACACCCACCGTGTCCCTTAGCATCAACTGAGCGGCCCTCAAGCCCCCTCTCCCATCTTTCCCCGACTCTCCCTGTATCATATGGAATATACGCTTACATCCAGGGTGCAAAAACGCTTCCCTTTTAACCACCAAAATGATGCTATTTTTTGTTTAAGCTTCGATGGTAGGAAAAGTTATTATATTCTTATCACACGCGAGTCTGATGTTGTTTTTACTTTCTTGTACATAGAAACTATTTTAATCATGAAAAGCTTTCTTCCTAAAGATTATAATGGAGCTCTCACTTACTTATTCGATAGCACTAGGAACTCGACAGTTCATTGTCGCACTTACAAAAGTACGCCACCTATATCTTGAGCTAGTTCTATCCAGTCCACCTCACTGGGGCCTATCTAGCTCAGGTACATTCTAATGTTTTTTCTCACCGTGGCTTAATAACACCCGTTTGGATTATACGGAAATGGTTTTTAGGGATTAGGGAGGTTATATTTGAAGGAAGTGTACCCGTATTTGCGTGGAGTGAGAGTGGAAACTATTTTGGAAAACTACCCTCAGTGTATCCGACCGAGATACGAACCTCGATATCCCTGTCATCGGCAGTATAGTCTACTGCGATACTAGTGCCTTAGACCATGTGGCCAAAGAAGCTGGTCATTTCACTGCTGTCCTCCCATCTGCGTCTAGGTCTTCCCAATGGTATCTTCCCAATGGTCTCTTCCCATTGATTGGGTTTGCCAGTCAATATCCTAAACAAGATTCTAGACTATCCCATTGGCTCTGCCCGTCCTGCCCACTGTAATCTATGAGACTTGTTTATCCTAACAACGTCTTGTGATGAGTACAGGGTATGTAACTCATCATTATGTAGCCCCCCAGTAGCCTCATCCCTTTAAGGATCAAATATCTCCCTAAGGACTTCGTTTTCGAACATTCTAAATGTATTTCCGTCATGTAAGGTAAGAGACCAAGTTCCACACCCATAGAGAACAACCGGTAAAATTAATGTTTTATATATTCTCAATTTTACATTTCTTGAAAGGAGGCAGGAGGTAGCAAATCGAGTAGAAGATGCATTCCCCCAACTCAAAAAAAGTAGGTTTTACAATTTTGTGGGCTCCACTCTATCTTTATATACCCGGAACTACAGCCGAAACGAATTTAGTTTAAACTTGGAATTTAGATGTTGTACGGTCATAATTTCAAATTCGAGCTTTAAAATTAAGGGCAGTTTACTGATGACTGATTTTTTTTTAACTCAAATTTTTTCTAAAGATGGCAAAAGATTTTGTTTTAAAGTGAGTGTATTGCGAGTGCTTTACATTATAAATAACATAATGTACTTGTTTTTGGATGAAAATTAATTAATGTTTAGTCAACTAACGGCAGATTTTTTTTTTAATTTCGAATTGTTCAAATCTTTCTATAACGGTTTTATTCAAAACGTTTATCTGGGGAGTTATTTAAATCATAAGTAACACTCTATACCAATTTTTCGGAGAAAATTAATCTCTTAGGGTAGTTTACTGATGACTATATGAAACTATATGAAAAATTATGTACGATTGTCTTTTTTCTAAACAAATGTTGGAAGCTGTGAGTAGTCGACAGTCCAATTTTTAAAAGGAAGAGCCTTTTAAAAACCACAAACCTTCTTAACTACAATACAAATTGATAACATTTTACTATGTTATAAGTGTTATTTTTTAAGTAATAATATGAGCTATCAAACATGACAGCTCCAGATCGCATGACTTTACGTATGGATACTTGAAAATAGTTCTAGTAAGTTTTTTGTCAGATCAGGCCTATCTTATGAGCATTTATAGTTATGAGAGTTATTTAAACCTTTCATAGATTAGTGATATATTTGCTAACAGTAAATTATTATTATTATTATTATTATTATTATTATTATTATTATTATTATTATTATTATTATTATTATTATTAAGCCCCGCGTCTTACTACCCGTTCGGGTTGGACGCACTTACGCTAATGTGTAATGGTAGGGTGATTATGAGATGAATTGAAGGACCTACAGTTTAACGTGGAATCCGAACCACGGTGGAGCTAGCCGTAAAAAAATGTATTAACTTAGCTGTAGGGAAATAACAGTCATGTTAATAAAGATATTTAACAGGGGGCCGTGTGTAGAACTTAACCTCCGAACACTTGAAACAGCCGCGTAGGGGTTAATTAGGAGTAGGAGCAGGGTGCAGATACAATTAAGGAAGCAATAACAGTTTGCTGTGGGGGTAGAATAACACGTTAAGGGGAGGTGAGGGGTGAGACGGTTGCGTCGCCACCGGGTTCGACCCGGCTCAAGTCCATTTTAACGGGCGTTTTGTGGTGGGTATAACTCGTCCTTATCAAACGGGCCACTGGGATGTTCTAATTAGCGTAACTCGCTACACAGGTCTCTGCTTCGACCTCCTGGCTGGCGGACATCCGTGGGAAGTAGCGTGGAGTTAAATAGAATAGCTTTAACCGCCTCGATGGTCGAATGGTCTAAATCAGGGGTCTTCAACCTTTTAAGGGTCAAGGGCCAAAATTTCTATCTCTTATTGGCTCGCGGGCCGTAATATTATACCGATGTATTCAGATTGAATACATATTGAAATAGTCGTATCGGCTCGTTCTTATTTACCTATACCCACACCAGGGATTAGGCCCGCCTCTGACGGATGAAATTTCGTGACGAATGTTCTTTTGTTTGTTTTGTTTTTTTCATAATTTTAGATTTGTCATAGCAGGGGGTAGCGTGATTTGTCTTGTCTACTAAAGTTTTAATTTGTCGGCTCAAAGTACATTTGTATTTATTAAAACGCAATAATTTTCTTCTCGCAAAAAGCAAATATCGTTTGTAAAATACGTACATATTTATTTTATCAGTTGATTATATAATATATAGACTATATATTTGTCATTTTTTCTCATGAAGTAATTTTATAATTTCATGAGCCAGTGTTCCGAAAAAAACGTTACCGTGGTTTGAAGCTCCCAATAAACTTTACCACCAATGATGGAGAGATCAGGACTCGAATCCCGGTTGTGTGTACAAAGGTTTTTTCTCTAAACGGGTTTTCACTTTCCCTCCACGCAAATTCGGGTGCACTTTCTTTAAATTCAACCTCCCTCATCTCTAACATACTACCGTAATTAATACATAATTATGCGTATAACCCGAACGGTTAATAAGACGTGGAACTAACAAATAAATCTTAACTTGCGATGGGTTAGTTACACTTTTTTGAAATGTTACTTCCCCTTACCCCTTATGCATCACTCCACGTCTTACAACACATCCAACTTAACCGCATATTTACATTAACGGGGTAGGTTACCAGCATCTGCGTAGAGGTAGGGTGGGAAAACATTTAGAAAAAATTAAAACACGCTCTTAACCTCCGTGTGAGATTTGAACCCTTATTCCTCGCCAACGGCTAGCCTAGACGAGACTGACACTTTTTTTTTATTACCAACGGTGCTGTAGAATAAGGCCGCCCGCGCACTAGCGGCCAGATCACGGCGGTTCTGCCACCGCGGCGAACGGACTGAATGGAGTGTCATGGCACGACGCGCGACTGGCCGCGGCGGCCAATGAGAATACGAGCGGTGAACACGCGGCCAGATCACGGCGGTTCAGCCACCGCGGCGAACGGAGTGAATGGAGTGTCATGGCCGCGGCGGCCAATCAGAATACGAGCGGTGAACACGCGGCCAGATACTTACACAGAATGCAATGGATGGGCCGTGCACCAACAGTCAACTAACTACACAGTGGCCGGTACAATCCATTCGGTCACTCGTTGAAACTCCATTGTTGAGGAGGTACCACAAAGCAAATAATTTTTAATAATGTACTAGCCAAAGTACTCGTAGCCCGGGATAAATTAAATAATTTAAAAAAAATCAAAATCTTAAAACTCCACCTTCAAGATGCACACGGGCTATTACTTTTTTTAAATCACACTCCTATGTGTGCTATAGCTATCACGCGACGCTCATGACAGACATACTCTTCATTTTATTAACTTAGGTTTAATGTGGGAATTTGTTCTCTACTAAGAACCCTGACAGTCCGCCTCATCTCCTCAACACCGTGGACATGATCGTTTTGGCCATGTGTCCACCATTTATCTTGGAAGGTAACAAACTTCCCTTGCTTGGTTTCCAATTTGGTGCAGCTTATAAGATAAGGCCATAGTGTAATCAATCAAGTTAAAACCGCGTCCAGACTAGAACAGAACAACGGACACGAACATTTCCACGAACATGTTCGTTGTTCGGTTCGCTGAGGCCAGGCGCGGATTCGGGGGTGGAGGGGTTCAAAGGGTCAGTTGACCCCCCTGTGAAAGTTAGAAAATTAATACAAAAAACAAAACGAAAGTTCAAATTTTAGAAAGAAAAATACAAAACAGTTAAATTATACAATTTTTTTATCTTTTTACGCGCAGACACCTCTTAAGCCGGGTCCACATGGGCGTTATTCGACCACGTTTTTATCAATTTTCGGTGACTCACGCAAGTGTGGAAAAAATATTCGTTTTCATGTACGAATATTTGTCGTGCATAGCGAGTAACGGACATTGTTCCGCATAGAGACAGTAGACTAGCACACATCAAAGAAGACTAATAATCGCCTGAGAGCAGTTCATCAACGAATACCGAATATAGAGTATGTGTGGACAGCAGGAGTGGCGGAACTGTGGGAGACTCTGCCCCCCCCGCCCCCCGGAAGTAATTTGCCCCTCCCTGGAATAAATTACCCTCCTGGATATATTTCAAATCCTCTGATATTATCGAATATGAATCTGAAATATGGCCTTAAATCAAACTCCAAATGACCTCTATTATAGATGCATTCTATTGTCAAAAATTTGCTGGGGAGAAGACCACTTCAAATAACTTCTAGATTAGAGGCATCTAACTGGCAGAAAATGTCAGGGGAGGAAAGCTCTAAATAGCTTCTAAGGTCATCCAAATCTCAAAAATGTCTAGGGGAGGACAACTCCAAATAGCTCCTAGATGCATGTCATTTTGAAGAATTTTCAGACGAGGACCACCCCAAATAGTCTAGTTTCTGAAATAATTCAATTTTAAAAATGTTGTCGGTGGAAGACCACTTTAAAGATTATCTTCGAGAAGTATCTAATCATCGTAAAAAATTAAGGTGAGGATCACTCTAATTAACTTCAAGGGGCATCCAAATTTCAAATATTTATAGGTGAGGAACACTTTAAATGGCTTATAAAAGAATCTATTTTTAAAAAAACAAGGAGAAGACTTCTCATAGCTTCTAGAGTGAACAATTTTTTTCAAAAAAAATTCTGAAGGAGGGCCACTCCAAATATTTTATAGAAATATCTGATTTTAAAAATTTGGGGAGGATGACCACGGTTTAAACATAGACTTACATAAGATCAAATATGAATGAAAAACTATTAAATGGCTTTAAACAAAATCGTTGTAAGTAACTATGTTATTTATAACTATGACCCCCTATGAAAATGATCTAGATCCATGCCTGGCTGTGGCCAAGTGTCCATATTTGAACAGAACATGTTCGCAACGTTTTCCCATACTTGGTTGGTTTTTTAAATTATTTTCACTAACGAATAAAACAGATATTAAATTAAACAACTGGATAACAAAACCCTCGTGTGTGTGTTGACTGTGATATACTAAAACCATAAAAAAATTAAATTATTGTACTTAAGTAAAGATCGTTACAAATAAATTAAACAAAATACTTTAAGAATTAACTTTATTTACCTTAATTACACAAACAATGTCTCTTATTTAGTAAAATAATAATAATAATAACGTTTCTGGAAATAAAAATTTGGGAACAACCAGTCTATTAAGTCGTTTTAGTAAAGTGAGGCATGCCAATAGGGAAATTAGCAACGGGTAAAAAAGGTGTAGCATCAATAACAAAAAATCAGTTAAAAAAGGATGCCTTTAACCTTCCCCCTATCCACCTCGGTAACCGCAAGGTCTAGTGATACACTAGACTTCTGAGGACGGGGAGATCAGAGTTCAATCCCAGTCGGGTGCAATGAAGAGTTTTTTCCTAAATTGTTTCACTACACTCTCCGCGTGAATTTCGGTGTACTTCCTCTAAATTAAACCTATCTCATCCCTAGCCCATTAGTGTAATTAGTACATAAGCATGTAGCTTGAACGGGTAGTAATACGCACTGCCAAAAAAAAATCATCCCCTAGTTGTCCCTAAGTATCCTACTTGGGGAGTATTTTGCTCACTGAGGTCAAGCTAATATTTAACCTACAAAAAATGTTATATATATATAATAGTTTGTATTTTTATAATTTTTTTAACTTTTCCTGTACCGATGGTATCTTATTTTCTTTTTTTCCTTTTCAAGGGCGGCTAACAAAATTTCCATTTTTTTTACTGCGCTCGTTCCCATCCCTGTCCATCACGGCCCCAATATCATCCACGTGTGCTGTTTTTTACTATAGTAATCTAAATCTTCAGGATTCCAGATTACCTGGTATGTCTTATGAGCTTCTTTTGCTCTTCTTTTGACCACTACATTTTTCTACAATATGTTAAAATAATGAGATCATAATCATTATTATAATTTTTATTATTATTAATAATTCAACACATACATTAATAAATACACTCGCCAAAAGATATATGTAGACTTACTTACAAAAATCAAAAGATAAACATTTAATCCAAGCATAAGTGAAAATAACAAAAAGGTTGTTTCTTTCGATACCGATCCGATACCGGAGTGTGAGTACTAATATCAGTAAAAGTATCGGAAAAAACGTATCAAGTAGAAAAAATACTAGTATCGGAAGTAAAGTATCGATACTTTTTCCACATCCCTATGCCGAACAGAACAACGAACACATTTTGTTACAACGTTATGTTCGGAAAACCGTCAACACTTGTCACGAACATGTTCGTGTTCTTTGTTCTTGTCTGGACGGGGCTTTAGACTGCTACCTCTCAGGGTAAACGGAGTGTACTTCAAACTTTGGTTTGAGTCCCATGACACATATTGAGGAAAGGTGGTGGATGTGGATAGTACGAGTTTTTCGTAGTTTACTAAAAGGGCGCTGAAGCTAAGGACGTGGGAAAATAATTTTTCAAGGGTATATCCGCTAGAAAATTCTACTAGACCTTCAGCCGATAAAAGGGGCCTCAACTAATTTCTACTTACGCCCTTGGCTGAAATACTTTATAACTACCTGAAATAAAACTTTTCGTTGAATAACTATACCGCATCGAATGAAATGGATGACCACGCGAGATGATGTCACCTTTCCCTGAGGTCTTTACACCTTGGTCTCAGCACGAACTCCATTAACTCTTCAAAAAACATTGACGACGATACGCTCTTTCGAAAGAGCTTTTCGTATATATAAAAAACAAAGTGCTTGATTATTGTGGTTTGGGTGCTTTTATATAGTCCTATTCTTATTCTAGAAGATTTTTTATTTTTAATATAAAAGATTCAAGCTGAATACGAAACTGAAAACTTATCCCCCACCTTGGTTTTCGCGATGGGTGAAGGCACGTAAATATTTAACTATAACCTTCTCTTAAGCTACATATTTCTAGTTAAGGTCATTCGACAGTTGCAAATTTTACTACACATTTATAACTAGTGTATATTTATAAAATATAAATAGTGATTCATTCATTTTTGCGAATCATTGCGTTGGTAAAGTAATTAATGTAGGCCTATGGGGCTGAAATTTAGTATAATTAGACATTCATATGTGATGTATACAATGACATTTATAATATTAATATAATATAACTCTTTTTTAATATTATAAATATTAAATTTATTAATATTAGAAATATTTTATTGTATAGGACTACGCCTTATATGATATAATATAATTGTTTTTTATCAATATTAATAATATCCTTTTTATTAATATTATAAATATTTCATTGTGTACACCTCATATACTAGTTATACTAAATTACAGCCCCATAAAATTACTTTACCTTAATAAAGGTACATGAAGAGTATAAAATATCAAGTTTGACTCCCTTATAACTCGTGAACTATAATTTTTTGAAATCAGTTAATCGCCATCTATATCTTATCAACAGGGCCCGGATTTTGATGAAATGTCATCTTTTTTTTTTTGTTCCATCAGAGACAATGCTCATTTGTACATAAACTCTGTTAATGAGTCCCTGGTTATAGAAATGTATATTGTATAGGTCATTTTTTGGTCATTTTTCGCCATTTTAGATTTTTAGGTAATTTTTCTGTTTTTTTTTTGTTAATAAGTCATTTTTAAGCATTTTTTAAAAAGAGAATGTAAAATTGTTTAAAAATAACTTTTAAAAAGGTTATAGATATTAATTATCGGTGCTTTGATAAAACATGAATATTCAAACATCAGATGTTTTACCACACACTTGTTGACTGAAGAAGATAATGTATGAGTCCAAATTAACTCGGTGCCCCTTTACCTGCGTGCTTTATAAAATTCACATTCCTGGTGAAACCTTCACTACATCTTGGAAAGGGCTGCAGGGGAAGGGGAGAACAATTTTGGGGAGCTATCGCTTTTAAAGCAGGTATTCCAATAGTAGAACATACGATTTTAGCTGTCAAAAGATTTTAAATGCATAGTTTTCATTTATAAAGTGGAGGCAATAGTTATTCGTTTACAATAATTTTATGTGTATTACAATGCCTTAAATCAAACCATCTAAAGCGAGTCATTTGAGGCAAATTATTACTGAATTCGGAGAGGATATTTTTTCTACAGAGAATGAAATAC
>CABFWB010003312.1:0-25333 GCA_902151455.1 Timema bartmani
ACCGGCGCCAAAAACCAGTTTAATATGAAATCACCTACTACGAAGACAGTGAGAGGATTGGAGGACACTTACTACTAAGCTATAATTAAATTATAACAAAAATATTATCTAATTATTACGACCTATGTACGAGACCTCAAAACAGGTGAATACGAGCGATTTTACTTACTACTGCACAAGTTTTCTTCATCTACCTGCATCATACTTCAGAGACTTCATGATCACCACTACTTCATTTATTAAATTCATCACAATTTTATATTAAGCAAGCTTAAATCAATGTATTTTCGATCTAAAACATTTTCCTTTACTTCAGAAAACTAATTTTTTCCCTCAATTATTTAAATATAGAGGTGACCACGATCTTGATACTATTACCTTTTTGACCGGACGTGTGTTTACATCTCAGTGCAACAATTTTAAATTTTTATCTCCAGTATTAAATTTAAAAAAATTCTACTTTACACTTTTTAAGGTCTTAAGTCAAATTCAATGCATCAACGTTGTACATAAAAATTAGCATTAATATCACTATTTTATAAACCTATAAGTCCAGCGCATTAGTTCAAAATTTCATTCAACAATTTTTTTATACTTGCATCTTTATCTGGAATTAATTATTTTTGGTCAGATAAGGTTTTATCTATTTCTTTTGTTAATGTTTACAAGTTTTTCCATTTCATCCAGCAATGTTATATTTCAAGGATTAGATTTGTTATTTAGCATGACGTCTGCCATGTAGGGAAATTTACAAGTCAAATTTTATTGATTTTTTTTACTAGAAGAATATATGTTATATTTTTAATTTGATCTAATTTGTAAGTTATTATTTTTAAGTCACTCCAACCAATGTTGGAATTTTTACCTATGTACAACATCTTGTTAGATCCATGCTCACTTGGACAACAGTGAGAATTCTGGAAGTAGACAGGTCCGGAAGGCCGGGTTCGACTCCAAGGGGAGGGCTCGACTATATCACATATATTTTGGTTCAAGACAAGGGCAAAGCAAGGTCACTTTCCAATATCAGTACCTCTCAGATTGTGTGTGCCGGCGAACTACCCAGAAGATACCCTAAGATATCACTAAGATTAACATGTATATTTTCATATTTTCAAATTACTTTTACAATACATAGTAAATCAATATGAATATAATTCAGTATATGTATCTGTTTTGCCGATCCTTTACAGTGTACACGTGAATCTAGAATTGAAGTACAAATGATATAAACTAAATGTAAATACTTATTAATTTGAAATTTAATTTGTTTTATTAATATATCATAAAGTAGTTAAACATAATATAAATAACAGTTGTCAATACACCTTATAATAATAATAATCATCATCATCATCATAATAATAATACTAATAATGATTGTGATAATGATAGCTAATTTTAATGAAAATATTGATACATAATAGCTGTTCTAAAATATACGTTTACATTATTATTTTGTTAGTGGTGCAATAGATTGTTGCGATTTATTAACGGTTATTAAAATAATACAGCTTTGATAGTTTAAGTGGTCATCTATCGTAATGTTCGTGGTTTGTTTCTAGTAGAGTGTTAGCCTTAGTTTCTTAAGTTGGTAAAACGATAGGTCTTTTTGGATGTTGGCTAGCAAATAGTAATCTTTTGAGTTCTAATCCATGGAAAAAATGGATTCCTCAAGAATTTCAAATCGTAAACGAAAACTTAAGACTCCTAGAAGTCCACCTATTTTAGCTACTAATTCTCATGAGGATGGGGATAGCGACAGTAATCAGGTAAAAATGATAACTTCTAAACTAATTTTACTCTAATAGGCATCTTATCTACTTGATTCATTTTTTAAAACAGGGTTGTTTTGAGAACGTGGCTTTCAACTATAACCTTTTATGTCACTTTTAATTATATTTATTCCTGTCGCACACTTAAACTTCTCAAAGAATGATAATGAAAAATTATTAATCAAACATTACACTAAAAGGGCGGGATGCTTGACACTTTGTCTTATGCTAAATAATTTATCAACACACAATAATGACCTGTCTACAACCAAACGCACTCGCTTGTCGGACTTGCAACTACGCAATAACGTAATTTTGTCTGTCTACAATAGTTTACGCAAACACAATCGTATGTCGGAACTGTCGGACCCGCTTGTCGGGTGGAGATGACCATTGTGCATTTCTTGGTGTGGCTTGCTGTCAGCCAATAAAAAACAAATATGGATGGACTACTAAAATCAAATAATATGAAGTTATTTGGTCTATGTCAATAGCTCTTCGAAATGTATAGAAATGAATACAGGATTTTAAATTAAAATCCTATATATTTAGCCATCTAAATATTTTTTAAATATTTATTTCTTATTTGAAACCGTTAATATGAATTTGTCTTTTATAATCAGTTATATTTGTTGTTTGTTTCTATTGGTTGAAATTACGTCTTGCAACTTTTCATTGTAGACAGTCTATTTTGTATTTAAGAGAAGCGTAACTACAAGTGCGTTTGCGATTGCGTAGTTGCGAGTCCGACAAGCGGGTATGTTGGTTGTAGACGGACCATAAGCAGGGTTTGAAAATATATTTAGGGCCTATATAAATATCAAAATATCATGATATACATTGTAACATTTTTCATATCAATACATATAGGCTAGACCTACTCTCACATCACACATCCACAATATGTACACCCAAATGTTTGTGTAAAAAAGTTGTATGTAAAGAGATAGTCATATACATTATGCCGGAATCACGAATCACTTGAGGTTAACTTAATGTAAAGGTTCTTATCGTGTTTTTAAATGGAAGTGATCAAGATGCAGTTAACTTACCGTAATAGATGTCCTGGGAGGTCTTTCACATTAAGTGAACATTACCCGAAGGGTATCATTTGATCCAGCCAGCCAATCATTATGCAAGTGACATCAACAGGGCTATTTAGTAATTCATTTGTTGGTTTTATGACCAAGGTTTACTCCTTAGCTTAAGTTATAGTGATCAAACATTGAAACAAAAAAATTAAACTAAAATAGGAAAGCTAAATTTATCAAAAAAGTTTAATAATAGATATTTATTGTATCTATTGAAAACTGTAAACATTCACAGATCATCACTATACAACTAGTACAAATCACAGATCATACTCAAGAATGAAGATGTTTGGCTCAAGTTGTTACGTTAAGTTATGTGAATCGTGATCACTCATATGTTAAGCTAACTTGGTTAACTTTAAGTGAACATTTTAACATATTTCTCTTTTATGTGTCAAATGTAATTTATAACATTGTCTGTTAGTGTTAATTTAGTAGAATATTAAAAAAATAATTGTTTGCCTAAGTACTACACTGGATATCTTCGTTAAGGGAAACAACATTATCATTCTCTCGTTTTTGTGTGGTCAATCTCTCCTCAAATATAAGACAAGTTTCGTAGTGCTGGTTAGTCGAGGTTGCCAGTAGCTCCTTCTTATCCTAGCACATCACCTTCAGAGTTAACTTGAGAATAAGGAGATTTGGAAACAGTTAACTGAAAGAGAGAGAAGATAAAGCTTTTTTCTCCATAAGATCTGCGGTTCCCTTATAAAATAACAATGATATTGGCTCTATAGGCTACCCACTATCCCAATCTACTGTAGCTCACCCTAGCCTTTCAATAAATAACAATGATATTGGCTCTATAGGCTACCCACGATCCCAACCTACTGTAGCTCACCCTAACATTTCAATAAATAACAATTTTAAGTTGTACCAGTAATTGATAATATTGTATTAGCCTAAATAAACTAAATTTTATTTCTTAAAATATTTTTTTATTAGAAAGAATAGAATAGGATCGAGATAAGCCAAAAGAATAGGAATTTAATAGGACCATGGATAACTTGTTCCTCAATACAGTCTTTTTGCAAGGTACTTTGGGGATTTGATATTTCAAAAAACCTGTTGAAACATGAAAGGCTAGGCTACTGATATGTTTAATTATGGTGGGATGGTATATAATATAAAAATGTTACTATTGTATATTAAAATACTTTTGGTGCCATGTTGTGACAATACATTAATTAAAATATTTTCATTTTTTTTGTGGTTTTGATAAGTTTTGTTTTAATTTTAACAATATTTGGAAACTTTCTATTCTTGTTTGTATTTATGATTTAAAAAAATTAAAATAAGACAAAGCAAAAGTTCCGAGTATATTGCCCTCCTTGTATACTAATTTATTCCAATTACTCTTATATGTATGTAATCCAGTGTCTAACTACTTTAATACTAGTGTTTCACAATAAATTAGTTATAGTTTAATTATTATATTGTAATAATCACCAAAATATGTCATTTTATAGGGTGAAGACGACTTGTTAACCGCTATTGAAAATGGAAATTCAGATAGCTCAGATGATAGTGCAGAGGAGAGTATTGCCAATGAAAGTGAAGATGACTATGTTGACTATGATTTGATTGAAAACGGGGATAAGGGAAGCAGTGATGAGGCCGATGCGACTAGTGAGGAAGGTAGAGAGGGGGGATCTGACAATGAGAATGAAGACGGGTCGACTAGTGGGTACGGAATGGAGGATGGCGACGACAGCGAAGATCTTTCATTCGAAGAACACTCTGAAATTGAGGATACCGGTACTGAAAGTGATGAAGGGATTAGCAGGATCAGTTTGTCAGAAAGCAAGAGTGATTCAGAAACTGTTCCTAAAAACAAAACTAGTGTTAAAGCAAAGAGAATTACTAAGATAAAATCTAAAACAAGAAACATAAAGAACAAATCTATAACACAGACAACAAAGAGGTTTGAAAATGTAGAAGATAGAGCTCAGTCTACCAGCAGCCAACCAACAGAGACTGATGAATATAAACATGATTCATCTGATGAGGAGGTAAGGTCACACATCTTGTTATATTTTAGTTTTATTGACTCCTTTCATGGCCGATACTGGGATTGACTTAAATACTTGCTTTATTTAATTTTAGCACACTATAATTCAGTTTGTGGATATAATTTGGCAACTATTCAGAGTGGAGATTTTTAAGGAAATGTAGCATCATTTTTTTGGGAGGTGGGTGGTAAACTAGATCAATTTTGAGAAACAGAGTCAATCATACTGGAGACATGATACTCAAAATTATCTATTTAATTGTAATAGAATGCCGTAATCAATGCTAGCCAAAAAATGAGAATGGCGTGTATTTTATTGTGTGTGTGTGTTTGTTTTTCACAGTCATTGGACCAGTTTTGTAGTCAGACTGAGTACACCTCAAGTGCAGCGCAATACTAAATACAGGACATCACCTAACTAGACTCAAATGAAATGGGCCAGTTTCATATGTAAAACTGGCATATTCCATTAGAGTCTAGGTAGGTGTTGTACTGTATTTAGTATAGGCCTAATGCACCACTCGAGGCACACTAGATCTGACTATGAAACTGGCGCGTTGTCTGGTTAATAATCCATTGGGTTATGCTTATTTTCGGTTTGTTTTTTCCCTCCCTAAATAGAAAACCCAATAAACATTCGTTATAAACCATTTTCTAATTGATGTCACCTAAAAGAAAATTCTAAATAATGTTGTCAATGTTGTTTTCAAAAAAATATGTTAATATTTTTCTAAAAGGCTTTTCCTATGAAAATTGGACATAATTTATGGTCCGCTTGCTTGTTTTAAGAGTAATTCTGTTTCAGGATATTCGCAACACTGTGGGCAACATCCCCATGAGATGGTACGATGAATACCCACACCTGGGATATGACTGGGAGGGGAAAAAGATCCTCAAACCACCACAAGGAGACGAGTTGGACAACTTCCTTCGCAGGATGGAGGACCCTAACTTCTGGTAAAGATCCTCAAATTATATACATTCTGGACCGAAGTGAGCAAAGTTTACATTCTTGCCTGTTTTTCACTGACCTTGACTTTGATTTTAAATATTTATACACTGTAGGTAAAGTTTTATTTTTATCTGCTTCTCTGTGATTACTGTTAATAAGGAGTATGTTTAATTGTACCTGTAGGAGAACAGTGAAGGATCCTCAGACAGGTCAAGATGTGGTCTTGTGTGATGCTGATGTTGATGTGATTCAGCGCATTCAGTCACAAAAAATACCCAATGCTCATCATGAGGAGTATGCTGTGAGTTTAAAAAAAAATCTCTTAGAATAACTTGTTAGGGAATATACTAGTTTTTGATATAGATAATTTAAGCAACATAAAACATTCAACTCTTGATAACTCTTACTTAAGGGGGCGAGGGTCTGTCCGAGTTAAGAAAAGTTTGTCTTATCAACGTGAAATAAAGTTGTACCTGAGAAATGAATACTGAGACTTTGGTCCAGTTTCATAGTCAGATTTAGTACGCCTCAAGTGCTAAATACTAAATACAAGACGTCACCTACCTGAAATTGAATGGAATGGGCCAGTTTCATATGCGAAACTGGCCCATTCCATTTTGGTCTAGGTAGGTGTCGTCCTGTATTTAGTATCGACTCGCACTTTAGGCGTGCTAAGTTTGACTATGAATCTGGCCCTTTATCTAAAATAGTACTATACTTTAATGTGACGAGGTAAACACTGCATATCATATAATAAACATAACACAAATAACATTGTTAGGTACTGGAATGGGAAAGGTTGAGATTACAATAGGTCTATAGTACTTGAAAATTATCTAAATTCTGTACTGTATGTGCGGGGACGAGATGGGAAGGGCAGTAGCGCTGCGTCGCAAGATCTCCGCCACTCCCCTGCAGGCTGCGTTACATTATTTTTATAACATTTTTTGCCGGTCAGCATACAACTGGCATGTTAAGTTACTAAATAAAATTTGATTTTCGGAAAATGTTGTCCAAATTATCCGCAGTCCGAGTTATCGAGAGTTGACTGTATATATTATAGTTTTTTATAAAAAAGTGTTTTACTGCCCATTCAGGTTATACGTTATGTACTAATTACGGTTGGCTAATGGTTTTATAGGAATTATGTAGGTTATATTTAGAGGGATTGTACCTGCATTTGTGTGGAGGGAGAGTGGAAAACTACTTTGGAAAAACCACCTTCAGTACACCCGACCGAGATTTGAACCTCACTCGCTGTCTTTGGCAGTCTAGTCTACTGCGATAGAAGTGCCTTAGACCATGTGGCCACCGAAGCAAGTATGTCTTGATTCTGACACTCGCTGTCTTTGGCAGCCTAGTCTACTGCGATAGAAGTGCCTTAGACCATGTGGCCACCGAAGCAAGTATGTCTTGATTCTGTTTTTTTTTATTTTGATTCCTTATTTTTACTCTCTGATTTTAATTCAACATTTAAAATTATATAATCCTTTGCCATGCATCCAATATCATGTTAAAAATATGTTATTCTATTTATATACTATACCAAAACGTTGGGGAAAAAAATTAAATGTAGTTAAGTGGTTTTTAAAAAATAGGCTTATTTGATTTGTAATAAGGTCACTAAACACTGAGACAATGCTGAGTTGTGAGTATATTAACAACTTGCAAGGATTAACGTGAAATTTGAAATATTGCTGCTTTGTTAGTAGCTAAACAATAATTAAAATACTAGAAATGTTAAAGTAAATTGTTATATTTAAAAAGCATAAAAAAATTACCGACATTCATGGAAAAGTATTGTCTTTTTTTTAAAATAAAGTTGGCTATCAGCATTTTTAAGTAAATTTTTTTTTTTCATTTTCTGGATTTTCTTATTTTATATATCAATTATTATCATAAAATAAAATAAATAAACAGACCAATTACGGAAGTGTTTATATTAAACCAAATTGAACCAAAAAAAATCAATTTTAATATTTGTCAATGAAGGGCCTGATATTAAAGGGTTATTTTGAATGAATAAATCAAGTAAAATTACATTTACCTTCATTATATTTAATAGAACTAAACTATATCCCAGAGTATAATTTAATGGGATCTAAGAGCTAAGAATGGAGAGATATCAAAATCTTGATATTATGACTAACTCTCATAATAACAATGAGAGTTGTGGGCATTGAGGTCTCTAGTTTGACATCCCTAGTGTTATACTTTCTAACACGGATATTTAAACAAGGTTTTGTTATCCACCAGCCTTGGATTGAGTGGTTCTCATCGGAGGTGATGAAGACTCCTCTACGGAAGTTTCCTGATCACAAGCGTTCTTTCTTACCCAGCAAGTCTGAAAGTGAGAAGGTAAGATTTGTTTGCTCTTTTGCAAACGTTGATATTTATTGAATTATTTATTCGGTTTCACATAAATTAAGTCACTACTAAGATTTTGAGGAACAGCTAACCTTTTCTTCAGCACCAAAAAGCTGAACATTGATTAAGCTTAGAGTTGAAGTTGATCACATTGGCTGGCTCCTATTGTTGCCTATTCATTTGTGAGGGCACTTGTATTTTGATGTGTTCTTTTATTTTAAAACCTTTTGAGTCTAAACATCTAAAATGTTTTTCTTTTCTAATGACAATATTGAAATTATTTTTTAAATAATGTAACTTGTTCATTGCTAGCTAAAATTATTCAGCAACATATGTAATATATATATATGTAAGTATATACAGTTAATAAAACAATTTCATTTCTAACAGGTTAGCCGCATAGTGTATGCCCTAAAGATGGGTTGGATCAAGCCACGAGAGGAGAAAAAACCAAAAACTCCCAATTTCTACATGCTCTGGAAGACGGATGATTCGGCAGAACACATGAGGAGGATACACAGCCACATCCCAGCACCCAAACGCCGTCTCCCGGGCCACGCTGAGTCTTACAACCCCCCGCCAGAGTACCTCTTTGACAAGAAAGAGTTGAAGCAGTGGCACAAGCAAAAAACGGATCCTTGGAAGAGGAAACTCCATTTTATCCCTCATAAATATGGCAGCTTGAGACAAGTCCCTGCATATACTCACTATATGAGGGAGCGTTTCTTGAGGTGTCTTGATCTCTACATGTGCCCCAGAGAAGTCAAAATGAAGGTAAAATATTCTACTTTGACTTTTCACTGGTAGACCTATATGTGTTTACTTTTTACTAGGGGTGTGCGAGTACTTGGAAATTCGAGTTTGAGTCGAGTTTTAGTCAACAAGCCAGGATCACAATTTACTAAAATAATATTTCATCTCTGTAAAATTGTATTGTATCTAAGACTTGGGCTTATGTATTTTGTCGTCACAGTATAAACAATCCTATAATGTACTGATATAGGTTTTTAAGTTTAAAAATAATTTTCAAATTAATTTCTCTTGAACTAAGCTGTAAATTTAGTTTATACACCTAAGCGCGCCTTTATTGAACTTTTAGGAATCCACTTTATTCCACAGCATATTAAACATTGGAATCACATTTAATCTGGTTGCTACTTACACGGATGTTAGGACTTAAATTGTTTGAAGGTTCGAAGTTTATTTCTTTGGGTGCACTCAAGGCCCGGATTTTGATGTATTTTTATTCTTTACACATTATAAGTAATGCTCATATGTACATACATTATGTCAAAGCCCTTGGTTGAGAACTCCATTGCCATTTTTTTTCCTCGTATTTTCTTGGGTCGTGTTGTTATCAGTTTTTAAGTTGAAGAAGTACATTTTTTACTTACTCTAAATTTTTGAACACCTCATTCTACAAAAAAGTTCAATTGTAGGCTTAAACAATCAATTATTGTGCTCCAGTTGTGCAGTGTTAGCTTTCCAGCTTCGCTCCAATGGACGAAAAATCTATCTTCCCCTCAGTATCCAACAAAGCAATCCGCCCCGCCTGACTTCGCCTCACAACAGTGGACAGCAGAATTAAAATCGTTGTAACAAGCATAATTTGATGGGACAAGAGCTGAATTTCGGGCACATATGAGCACAAACGCAGTACTAACGAATGGCATAAGAAAATTTGGATTTCGAAAATGTGGCGGGACAACTTGAACATCAAGCTGGCCCGCCATATTAAAATCGTTGCCACAGGTGTAATTTAATATCACAAAAGCTGAATTTCGGGCACATATTAACACAAATGGAGCACAAAAAACTGGCGTAATCAAAATCAAGATATGATGTTTTAAAAAATGTGGCGGGCCAGCTTGAAATCAAGTTGGCCCGCCACATTAAAATCTTTATAATTTGAGTAATTAAATAGCACAAATGCTGTGCTTCGAGCACATATGAGCAAACGTAGCACAAAGGACTGTAGTAATTTCAATTCATTTGGAGAAAGTGGCGGGCCAACTTGATGTACGTCAGTATTTGTTGTGTTCTTCACTTCATCCCCCCCCTCTTTCACTCCTCTCCCCTCTCGTTCCTACCTCCCTCCATCTGCTCAAAAGAAAAACTACCATTCCTAAGCTTGGCCTGGTGTGAGTATTCTGCAGATCCCACTTGTTTATCTTGTGACCTTTGTGTTTAAGAATAAATGAGTAAACTCAGAGGAAAAATCTCTTTTAAAGATGAATGGTTGGACAATACAGTGTTTAAAGATTCGCTGTGGTTACAAAAAGTGGATTGTGATGAAAGTAAAGGCCATTGTTCTTTGTGGAAAACTAACTTTGATATAAGTAACGTGGGAATATTTTCAATCTGATCTCATGACAAGGGAAAGAAGCATGTTGACAGAGTGAAAGTTGCTAGTAGGAGCAAAAATATATTGGACTTGATCCCTATGGTCAAAAATGCAATGTCCTACATGAAGATGTACATTTTAGTGCTAATGACCATGAAGTAGTTTTGAAACCTGAAACTAGACCTAATTGTTCTATTCAGAGCTTCCTTGTCAAAGATGAAGTTTGTCATGCTGAAATATTGTGGGTTATTAATAAAGTAATAACATTTTCTTCTGCTAGAAGTTGTTATGCTTTTAGTGATCTTTTTAAAGTAATGTTTTACGATAGTGTGATATTGCCCAGAAATTTCAAATGCATAAAGATAAACTTGGATATGTCATCGTGTATGGACTAGGTCCTTTTTTCAAAAGCGAGCTTGTGAATATGGTTAAACAATTCTCATTTTATTGTATTTCATTTGATGAGACCATAAATACTGTGGCTCAGAAGACCCAGATGGATGTTGTTCGCTTCAGGAGTGAAAATGAAATTCATACAAGATATTTAACATTTTAGGTCATGCAACAGCTCAAGATATATTAATGAACTTTATATCTGCACTAAAAGACGAGGGCTTGGATCTTAAAAAAAGCTTCAATTTTTCATGAATGGACCAAATACAGGGTGTCTACTGGGTCACGAAAGTCACGAAAAAGTTAACAATTTGCAAAAAAGGCCATGAAAGTCCCTGAAAAGTCACGAATTTTCAATATTTTAGTCAAAAGTCACGAAAATATTGTTGTTTGAATTTCCCGTGCATCGTAATAATGCAAACTCGTCGAATGTCAAGTTACCCATGATGCCATGCGCTAACCGCCTGATTGTTTTTACCATGATACCAAAGACAAGGTGAACGTTTGCCATCTAGTTAAAGTTTAATGTTGCGTGTGAGTGCATTATGCCTATGTATGCATTATATAATGTTCACTCGTTTACCGAAGAAATATTTTGGTCATAAAAGGTCACCAAAAAGTCACTAATTTTGGTTTGTCCAACTCAGTAGACAGCCTGAAATATAAACATAAAATTTTTAAGTGATCTCAAAAGGTATTTGAAGGAAAATTCTCCACAATATCCTGAGTTACTGGAATTTGGAACTTGTTCTTTACACCTTGTTCATGCTACTTACAAAACTGCACATGCTAACTCTAGTTGGACTATTAATCAGTTTTTGTGCACGCTATATTATTTATCTAAAGATTTTCCAACAAGACGTGCAGACTATCAGAGAATAACAGGATCATCTCTTTTCCTGATGAAATTTGGTTCTATTAGATGGTTAGAATACTCAACGGTGTTAGGGAGAACAATATCAATGCTGCCGTATTTAAAACAGTATTTTAATTCTAACAAGCATCTTCCAAAATCTGATAATTTTCAAACATAAAGCAATTTTGGGAAGGATGAACTACTGACATCAAAGTTTCACTTTAGTTAGAGCAATTTCTCACTGAATATCAGAGCAATCAACCTCTATTGCCATTTATGTTTGCAGGTCTAAATAAACTAATTTAGCACTTGATGAACTGAATTGTAAAATGTGATGTAATGAATTCAGCAAATACTTCCAAAAAACTGCTAGCTGTTGATTTAAAGAAACAATCCAACACGAAATCACTCCCTACTGTAGATATTGTGTTTGCAGCATCAGCAGCTTTGAAAGGAATTAATGACATCAAGATACTTTAGTTCAGAGGAGATTGTTAAAAATTCCTAGTTGATCTCTGCAACAAACTTTTACATAAGTGTCCTCTCTCCTACAAAATTATCAATGGTGCTAGTTGTCTCTCTCCCACAGTCATGCTCACTCCATCTGTTAGGACCTATAGGATAACTACTGCATTAAAAGTCCTACTAGACAAGAAACAACTATCTAGCGTGCAAGCTGATGTTGTAAAAAGAGACTACTTGGACTTTGTATCAAAGCAAGAAGTTATTGACTACCTTAAACAATTCACTTCAAGCCACCACCAGCTCGATAAGTTCTTCATGAATATTTTTTCTAGAGTAAATGCCTCCCAGGAACTGCAATATTTCACTAAAAAAATCTTGTTTTCTTCCATAGCAATGCAGCTGTTGGGCTAAGTTTTTCTATTAATAAAGAATGTCTTGTTGAAAACATACATGAGGACAGTCATATTGCTCAACGTGTAACTTATGATGCAGTCACTGCAGCCAGGGGATTTCTAAAGATGACTCATGCAGTGAGGAATGCATTAGGAATAAGGAAAGAAGTGCTTGAAAAGAAGAAAAAGGTTGAATTAGACTTAAGTAAAAAAAAAGCATCTGAAGAAATAAGAAAATTAGAAGTGAAAAGAAGACCAGATTTGCAGAAAGTAAAGGAAGAGGCAGATGTGTTAGAACATGAAATGCAAAAATTGAAAAAGTTTTGTGGTTGAATGATTTTAACTTTTGTTACATTCTAAAAAAAAGTTTTTGGGTTTTATCATCTTAATTTTTAATAATGTTAGGTAACTGCAATTATCTTTATTTCCAAGTAATTTTTATCAACATAATATTTATTGGTTATTTTTCATTAAAGATTCTGTATCTTTATTACTATATATTTACTAAACAAATTCACTATCAAAAATGTAGCTTGTGGAAAGAGTAAACTCCCTGGCTGTAATCATTCTTTGAAGTTGCGCCACCAAGGCTGATTACTTGTACCTCTAAAGTTCTACGAGTGAGGTGAAATGATCTACCAATTTTTCCAGGAGAGGTATTTTCAGATACCTTCCAGGGTTCTTTTACATGTTACATAGGACCGACGTATGTTGAGCTATGATTTTTTCTCGCTCAAAAAAAAGCCTTCAGCCTCTGTTGGGTCAAACCCACAAACATCGGGTCCTGAGGCGAGCCCTTGACCCCAAGACCACCGAGGTCGATGATGGTATAAGTAATTCAAAAAATGTTGTGTATGTGTGTATGCACGTGTATTAAAGATTGGTCGGATCCACCTTTTTTCAAATCTGTTGAAACTTCATTTTGCCATCAAATCCCTAATTAAAATTTGAATTTTAGAAAATATTGCAAGCATAATTGTTTAACTTTCCCAATAACTAGGATTTTTTCTTCACTTCTGATTTTGTTTACATTAAATGGTAAATTAATGATCTGGAGTTTTGTTGTTAGGTGTTTCCTATCATTATTTGGGTTTTAACCACAAGAAACTATTTAACTATTTTAATACCTTTAAAAAATAACTCAAACTTAGTACCTATTTAAAAAAATGATTATGATTTTAGTCTTGAATCCATGAATATTCCTTGTAAGTTCGTGTCTCATCCTTAGTATATACTAGAATATATGCGTCAATACACTTTATTCTTGATGTAAAAATGTTTAACCATGACAGACCTAGGCCTAACCTAACTTTCTATCATTTTGTGATTTAGAATTAGGGATTCTTTGTCTCTGAGTACCTTTCATATAAACTGGATTTCTTTATAAAAAAAACTGGAAATACTTGAAACATACTGGAATTTCAAAACTACAGTCAGGTAGACACCCTGTTGTTGAACTTTGTTCTAATTACTATTATATATATTTTACAGCTGACTATAGAGCCTGAAGAACTAGTGCCGCAACTTCCAAACCCTCGTGACTTGCAGCCATACCCCACGGTGATGTCTCTAGTGTATGAAGGCCACACAGATATTGTGCGCAGCATCAGCATTGAACCTAAAGGACAATATATTGTGTCTGGTTCAGATGATCTCACAATCAAAGGTGTGTGTAACAAAGTGTTATATAGGACATACTTTGTACTAGAGTTGGGTCAATTCCACTATTTTACTAATCCGAGTGTCCAATTTAACTTCGAATTTGAATCTGAATCTTGGAATAAAAATTATAAAATAATATAAAATAAAAATAGTAATTAAATATAAATACTCTTTTTTATAATCTATTCATTATTACATTCAGTTAAATGTTAAATTACTGGTCTGGGACCTGGTTGTTAAGTTCATCCTGTAGTTATAATTGGTTCTGAGGCATCATAAAACATTAGAGCTCAAACAATTTGATGCTTGAATTTGAAATTTCCTCAAATCCTTGAATCTTGACTATTCCTAAAGATTCAAGGTATTTGAAGTATTGAAGTTCCCATCCCTAATTTTTACCCATAGTTACATCATCATCAACTGTTTCCAGTCTATAGCCGGGCCAGTTTAGTAAAATGCTTCCCTCTTCGTATATCCTTCCACCATTCATCCTCCTTTAATTGCTTCCATTCTTTCCTACTCGTATACTTTCTGTTATTTGCTCCTCCCATCTCTTGCTTTGCCTCCCTTGCGGTCTTTTCCCTACATACTTTATTTCCATAATTTTCTTTGGTATCATCTCCTCCATCATCATTACATGCCCATACCATCTCGGTTTTTCTTCTTCTATTTGTTACATATGCAGCAGAAACATGGACATTGAATGTAAGAGAGACTAGGAAAGTGGAGGCCATGGGAATAAAATGTGTCACAAGGAGAAACAGGATTAGGAATGACATTGTTTGGGAGGATACCAAAGAAAATTATGGGGATGAAGTGTGTAGAAAAAAGACTGAAATGGAGGCCAAGAAAGTGATGGGAGGAGTAGATAACATAAAGTGTGCAAGTTAGAGGAGAATAATGGGATCAATAAAGAAGAAAGAACTGTGGAAGGGAAGCGGAAGATGAAGGCATATTACAAAATTGACTGGGCCAAAGGCTGAAAACAGTTTATTATTTTAATTTCCATTAATAATGCATTAAAGTTTATGTTTGTATTTTAAAATGAAAAATAAGATGGCTTAGAATATTATTTCTAGTCGACAGTATGGAATATTAAATACTTTTTTTTTAATTTGGTAAGTTTAGTGAAATATGTATTGCAATGTTGATCAACACTGATTTTAGGCAGGTTGACCAACATAATTCTATACCTAAATATTAACTAAGGGTAATCATGTAGCTTAATGCATTAATACAAGTTTTAAAAAGTTCAAAAACAATCCTTACGGTTTCCCAATGTTAAATTTAACTGAAATTATAATTTAGGAAAGTGACCATGTAAAAATATTAAAAATAATGATTGTTCGAGTATTTATTGATCTACTTAGCTATTTTTATTTTCATTGTCTTATCATGGCAATGCATTTTAAATCTAGAATAGTTCATATTGGACAAAAATATTAAGACTATCTGTAGAAAGTAATTTTAGAGCTTTATTACATTATTGATTTGAAATTTGATATTAATTTTAGCAATTTGTTAAGTTACCAAATGATTTTTAAGTGAAACTGTTGATATCATCTAAATTAAATAGCCTATACTTACTATTGCATTTAAAAAATTATTTAAACATACATCAAGAGGAAGCTCGAATATGACAAACCTACAAAACTTTGATCTCGATGACTAGCTTAGCTCGAAGCTCGAATTCCAAGTGCTTGCAGAGGCCTAAAATAACTACAAAAATATTTTTTATATCAAAACAACTAACAAAGAATATTCAAACTTAATTTTGGCTTTGAGAATACATTGTATATTCTAATCAAATTTGTGTTGAATTAACACCCCTAGATTCTACTATTTAGAAACTATTTTTATTTTCTATAGCAACCTAATACATATTAATGTAGTTGTGTAAACATCTTATGTTTATCATGTTTCCTAAGATTAAATTTCGATATTCATGGGAAAAATATAGATTTGAATTTGTAAAATACAGTAGTGGATTGACTCATCTCTACTATAATTAAAATATGTACTATGTACACTCAAAAGTTAAAATTATGTTATCAAATCAATAATAACTTGGTACTCTTTTAGTTCACCTTGGTATTATTTTACTCCACCCTGGTATTATTTTAGGTCACCTTGGTACTCTTTTAATCTACCCTAGTACTCTTTTAGTTCGTTACCAGTAATATGGGTTGTTTCAATTAGCTTTATATCAAGTTATCTCTACCTAAAACAACTTGAATTTCTCAATTAGAGTGAACTTTCGACCATAGTAATAACTTCCTCATAAATCCTCATCTCGCTTCCTCAAGATCGATTTGAATCCATTTGAGGTCTAATGGGCCATTGATTAAATCAAACACTCTTTGAAACTTCTCATATATCTTTGTCATTGTGTTGCAGTTTGGGAAGTGTCAACAGCGCGTTGTGTGCGCACTATTCCTGCTGGAGGTGTGGTGCGGTGCGTGAGTTGGTGCCCCAACCAGGCTCTGTGTCTCATTGCGGTGGCTGCAGACAGAAAAGTGCTTCTCATCAATCCTGGAGTTGGTGATCAACTGACTGTCTCCAAGACTGACACATTGCTCAAGGAGGCCCCCCCACAAGACTTCACTGGTCAGTTGCAATTGGCATTGTCTACTATTTTAGTGGTAATCATCATAATCGTTTCCAGCCTGTGACCAGCTCAGTTTACTTAAATGCCCCCATCTTCTTCAGTATTCCCACCATCCTTACTCCCTTATCCATATCCATTCTTCTCTAACTCACACAATTGCTTTTTTTTTTACCTGCTCCTCCCATCTCTGTCTTGGTCTCACTTGCAGTCTTACTTCATCTCCATTGTTATTCTTGATATTCTATCCTTTTCCCTTCACATTACATGATTATACCATCGCACCCTTGCTTCTATTATCCTATATATTATTTCTGTTGTCTACATCCCCTTTTCTCAATTAATACAAAGCTTACAGCGATGAATGAGGTATTAGTGGATAGGATTTTTTTTTACCAACTTCTTACGTTAAAACACATTGTTTGTTTAAAATCAAAGTTAAAAGAAAAATCTATTTTTAATATAGATGATTTTTGTTCTGTTTTAAAATATTTGTGATCGTAAAATTATACTTTTATAACAAGCTATATCCCAACCTAACAAAACCTAACCTTTAATGTGTTTATAAATTTGTTAAGTTGGGTAATATTAACATCAGCCTGTCAAACACAGACTTAAAAACTGGTCTTATTATATTTGGAAGAAAGTCAGGAAAGGTGGATGGAAAGAAATATATAAAAGGGAACAGACACAATATGGCTTTTACAATGAAAAGAACAACACCTTACATTGATGTCACTTGACAAAAAAGTAATGGCTGCCTCTTGAAGAAAATCGATCGTTACCGCCTTATCTTCCAACTTAGGTCTCACTATATTTAAACTCATCAGGAGGGAGTGTGAAACGCACAACACAACTTCCATTGGCACAAATGTAAAGTTATAATTATATTTTATTAACCATTCTAATTCCAAAATTGTCATAGTCAAAAAATCACCATTTGTCCACCTCTAATAATACAGGGTGGCCCACAGAAAAGTAGCCCGCCTCCTATATCCAGCAGGCGCCTCACTCTGAATTGGAGAGGTCAATTCCCTTCCACCCATATTGTGACATGAAGAATGCGCAAGTGAACTGCTTGTCTAGATCACAAGACAGGGTGGAAGGGGATTGACCTCCTCCAATTCAGAGTGAGGCGCCTGCTGGATATAGGAGGTGGGCTATTTTTCTGTGGGCCACCCTGTATAAATTCTGTGTACAAGCTACATTTGATGTAAACATATCTTTATATTATTTTTCGCTTAGTAAATGTTTTTCTGCACTTTGCAAATGTTTCAGTCGCTGCCAGAGTAAAGGCAGCTGTCCAATGGGAGGAGGAAATAAGTGAGGATCTCTGGGATTCTGGAATTCGCATAATCATCAACCATTTTAAGGAAGTCAGACAGGTGATAAATATTTCTTTGTGAACTTGAAAAGTCTTACCAACCATAATTACATTAGTTACATCTATAATTTCCAAATTTGTATTATTTGCTGCCTTGTGAGGACCATTATAAACAAATTCCATATGATATCTTCAGCTGGCTTTCAAACTCATTCATTCACTTACTATGTAAAATGTTAATATTGATAGCTGCCAAAAAAAGGATATATTTTCTGAAAGTAGGAGTATGTGAAGTCCACTTTTTCATTTCGAAGCAAACTCGAATCAAATGTATGAAATATTCTCGAAGCCGAATCGAAGTTCAAACTTTTTTAATATTAGGTTTTACTTCATGCACTAAAATTACTTGGAAAGTGTTTTATTGCACAATTTTTCTAAAATTTTATTTCAATCTGATAACTCAAGCTATTATCAGAACATGAAATTTATTTACTTCAGATTCTTTCTATATGAATATTAAATTGTAATGTACAAACATCTCGAAATGATAGTAATTGAACATTGAGTATTTTATCTGGCAATGTTTTTATTGGTGAAGCTTCGAAGCTGGAATTTTTTTTAAATCTAAGTTGAAGCCTATATTTGTTTCGAAGTCAAGTCAATGTTTAAAAGCTTTGAACACCTCTTACCTGAAAGACCCTTCCTATGAAAATCGGATTATACATCTGTTTTGGGCCCACTCCATTCAGTTGGCATGGAAATAAGAGAAATTTATATTGTTATGGCTCTCACCAATATTAACAATTAATGAAACTTGTATATAACTATGTCTTTTATTGTCTTTTTAGTTGTGAACTTTGAGGTTTACAATTTTATGGTGTGTAGGCCCTTGCCCTTATATTCTCTTTTCAATATCTAATTTTAGCGATGGACGGGAATGACTTTTTTATTTTGGGACAGGAAATGAGTCAAAACATCGGGACGTGAACAAAAAATTTTAAAATTACTCTTTAGAATAATCTTAGATTTAAAAAATATTAATTTCCAAACTAATATGGTAAGACTTGTTAAAGCTATAATATTATTAAACCCCACTTCAGTGGCTGCATGGTCTAAGGCATCACTCTCACAATAGATTAGACTGCCGATGACTGAGATATTTAGTTTGAATTTGGCTTGGTGTATTAAGGGTCGTTCTCCTAAATGGTTTTTCACTCTATCCACGCAGATGCAGGTACACCTCTAAATTCAATCTTCCTCATTCCTGACACACTGGAGTAATTAGTACATAGGCGTATAACCGGAATTAGTAAATTGCTAAATGTAATAAAAAATATTGTAAAATAAATAGAAGTGTGCACGAATAGCATTTTTTTATCAAATCAAATAACAAAATTTTGAATTAATATCTAATAATACAATTAATAAAATACTTGGTTTTATTACATTTTGGATGGAAATTATTTTTATTAGTTAATTTCTTTCAAAAATTGTGTTTTGTATTTAATTATTTGCATAGTTCAAAAAATACTACAAAACATAATGTTTGGCACCTCTTCAATCTGCCCTGAGTATGAAACTGCAAAATATTATCTAGGTTTAAAAACTTCTTCTTCTCCTTGCTGGCTTGCAAACAACAGACATGCTTATCCCTCATAAATGGTTGAACTTGGCAAGCTACTTCCTTACACCCCCCTTCCTCTCACTTCCACACCCTGAAAGATATTATAATATTAATCTTTCAAGCTTTTTCACTTCCTAACTCAACACACAGAGACAGAGCACAATAAGACAGCTCCTCCAAACTTGTTTGTCCCTCCACTGGTGGTAAAATAACCACATTCCAGCCACCAAGTTTGCTAAATAACAAACAAGAAGACTGTCTAAAAAAGAGATTGACAGTGATGAGTTGGCAGTAACTACTAGAACATGAGCAGCGAGCCCTTTGTTTTTTTCCCTGTTATATTTTGTTTCCCACCCAACCGCCAGACCTATGGGAATAGATAAATTCCCAAACTTTTCCCAAGGGTTCAGGATCCCCAACTAATTTTGTTGTTGTTGTTGTTATTATTATTAATTATTTATTATTTTTATTATTTATTATTATTATTTATTATTATTATTATTATTATTACAAGTTGGGATTAATACACGTATTGTCAGAGGTGAAGGAAGGGTTTTTTTTTAATGAGCGCGCTAACACTTTAACATATTTTTCAAAGATGAGATTTTATACTGTATTTATCTAAATCTAAGACATGTTTTTTCCACAAATGTGTAGCTTCAAAATCTAGGGGTCATCTTAAAATTGCAGACTAAGGAATGGGTTAGGCCTACATGAAAAGGTAACATTTTACACCTTTATTTAATATTATTACAACTGTGCAGGGTTGTCTTTTCTTACAGATTTTATCCATTTCCGCACATTTTAGAGGTATAACACAGATTACAGGATATTTGGTTATTTTCACGGATTTTTAGGCTATTTTTTAGGTTATTGTTAAAAAAAACTACCTAGTTGTGGCCCAATACAATACTCTATATCCATTGTATCGCAATAATTGGTTACAATACACTAAAAATCTCGATACCACTCTTTAGTATTCAACATGGTTAACTCCACAAATGGGTTGGGGATAGTGATAGGCTTATGGGCATAATCGAATTGAATTTTATTTCATTGTGTTGTTTTTGATTACTTTTACAATTACTTCACTACAATATTAAAAATTCAGCCATTCACAATAATCAAAATAGATTTCACTAACGTTTATCAATTGTCATATTAAAATTTAACTTCTCATTGTTTTCGTGAAACTTTTTTAAAGTTAACCTTTTTATGCAAAAGCAATATTTGTGACAAAAAAAATATCTTGGCAATTCTACAACCTTAAATTCTGCAATTCTAGTTTTATTTTAAATCAACATAGGTATTTTGTTTTGTAAATAAAAAACAATTTGTTATTGTTACAAACTAAGTCTACCATAATTCTATTTTCTTCATAAATGATAAAATAAATACCACTTTTAAAAAATCCATCCAGAACCACTTAACAACTGGGGGTCGTCTTAGATTTGTGGTCGTCTTGGATTCAGGTAAATATGGTAAATGGTGTGTCTTCTTTACTAAAATATGTCCCATGGGCCTAACATTTCAGGATGGGCCTGTGGGATGGATAGATAGTGGCAAATAATTTTGAGGGTCACTTTATCTGGCCGATTGAAATAGATTAACTAAGATAATAGTGTATAATGTGATGTAGGACTTAGAACTTATTGATAGAGTTTCGATAAAGTTAGTCAATGTCCCTACTCAGCAGTGTGTGTCCTGACTTATCTTCGACGCTATAACTCTACCTGGCATCAAAAACCTGACCATCCGGCGCTGTGTTGTTATTAATGAACTCTTGACTTATAAGATGTGTTGGGGCATTCTCCATTGTGCAAAACAGTGGGGATAGTCTCCCCATAAGTTGGTTAGACTTGGTAGCTAGGTTTGTAGAGCAACCCACCCCCCCAACCCCATCTCCTTTTTCTTGAGGTCCAAAACTCACTGTTATGTACCCATAAAGGAGGGCTGTTTCCACTAGGATACTAATTTTGACACTGCTTTATGTTATGCTACTTGGAAACAACTGCCGGTGTCTGAATACTCGACTGCTGAGTCAGGAGAGTTGAAAGTGTGAGTTCACTAGACTTATGTCCAAGGGCGTAGAAAGGTGGGGGTCCTGCCCCCCTTCCACCCTGGGATTAACTGGACCTTCCCTGGAATTTGTTGTCGGGGGGGTTTCACAAATACATATAAAAACCTAATATTTAAGGTTTGTAATCTTACTACAATTTTAATTGTATAAGTCTTCAACCAAAATATTAGTTAAAGAATGTTTTAAAATTCACTTTCAAGATACACCTTGTAAAACTACCGATTGTAAAAGTAGCTCTGTCAACATTTCAAATACTGTACTTCTTTTCTCATACATTCATATGTTATTGAAAACCAAAAGATGTATCTTGGAATGAGCCGAAAAAATGAGGCAAACATTTTTGCTATCTCCTGTAAGATCTTACTTGAGGAATCACCCTAAGAAAGCAGAACTGTCAGAAGTGGAGTTTGTAGCTTATGTAGCTAGGTTTACTACCCTTCCCCCACCCATTATCTTAACACACCAACTTACTAAAAACATTATTTGCTAACTACAAAAAATTTGAATGAAAGGTCGTGATGGGGGGTCTGGACCCCCCTAGAATTTGTTAGCGGACTTCCCCAGAAAAAAGAACTTTCTACGCCCTCGCTTTTGTCCTACTTTCACGCTCTAGATTGACTAAAGCTGCAAGCTATGACACATTTTTGGTTTACAGCTAAAACACAACAATCTTATTTTATTAACATTGTGTCAAACTAAATGTCATGTTGTTTTTCCCAGGTGACGTGGCATGGCCGTGGAGATTATTTTTCCACAGTAATGCCTGAAGGGTTGAATCGCTCTGTGCTAATCCACCAGTTGTCCAAGAGACGATCACAGATACCGTTCAATAAGTCTAAAGGTTTGGTGCAGTGTGTGCTGTTCCATCCTATACGACCTATTTTTTTTGTTGCCGTAAGTATGGATTATCTTGTTAGTGGGTTTTGTTAGACATCTGCAAAGTGGGTTTTTTGAATTTGAATCTAATCTCGAATCCAAGCAAATATTATTTGTGAATTTCGAATAATTTTCGAATTGAATCATATCCTAGTTAAATATGATAAGTTATGATGTTAAAAAAAATTCACACAATAAAAAACTTTCTCTGGGTTTTGGTACTAGTATTATAAATTCTTCACCATGTTCATGCAACATTAATTCACCATTTCAAATTTGAGTGATAAAGAGCATCATCTCTTGTAATTATAAACTATTTTAATACTTATCTTCAGTCCTCAAAGTAAACACATTTGTTACGCATCATCAAAAGTTGCGATTATAAGCTTTGTGAAGGTTTTACAAAGGTTGTTTTTGGTAGTAAAAAAAGTGCACCTCATTTTCCGTTCAGTTTGGTAGTACAATAATTAATAAGCATTTAAAGTTAAGAATTCACAAAAAAATTTCATTAAACATATATTAACGTATTTTAGACAAATTGTGGCATTTTTCAATGGCCTGAAGCCTTATCTTGTTTTGTTTTGTTTTGTTTTGTTTTCTCCAGTTTAGTTTAATTCAAGTTATTGGAACGAAGAGTATAAAATTCGAATCGATATTGATATTATCAAAGCTTCACAGACCTCTAGGTTTTATTGTACAATGGCTAGAGACTCTAGTTAATAGTAAATAAAATGATTGGATTTTGCTTCGGCAAATATATTTTCTAGAAGTTATTTAGTTTGGTCATAGGATTACTAAGAAAATATTTTAATAGTACAGTTGGTGCTATTTTTATGGCAATTTCAGGCAAAAAAAAAAATACACTGATGTCTGCTACAATCATTAACTGTTCCCATCCTTGGGTCAGGTCACTTTAGTAAAATACCTCCATCTTCCTCTATCCATACTCCATTCATCCTCCTCAAACAATATACGTCTGCTACCAAATAAAAATATGTAAAGTCTTAGTATTATAAACTCTCATTAAAATCCACATAATTGACCAATATCTGTATATAATAGAACAAGCAGAAGCGGATTTACACTTATTTTTATTATAATATTTTGTTTTTAATAATTATGCTTACAAATTATTGACTAACACTATCGAAATAGTTCAAGTTAAAGTCAGAATGGCAATATTTCTTTTTAAATAATTGTACTTTGCAATCGCTTTGTAACTGACATCAGTCTCCCTTTCTTCATAATGTTAACTCAAGCTACTGTAGGGCATGTAGATGCTTGAGTATCTTTCGTAGAAATCTTTTCTCGAACACTAGAGGTGCACCGATTCAGTAAAACCGACTATCGATTATTTATTAATAACTATTGGGAAATATGCTCTTGAAAATGATAACAGTTAATGTAATACAAAAAGATTGTATGCATACAAAAATGTATTTTATGCATAAGCCGTGAAAGCTGGAACTATATTGTTAGTTTTATCAACGGTATGAACTTATATTTCTCAATCTAGTCATGTAATCTTTGCATAGCCAGCAACCCTGATGCAGTGTGTGTATATAAGTATTTTTTGGGGGATTTTGATTACCAAACCCCTAACTAGAAAATTTTGATTTAAATTTTACTTCAAAAAACAACGATTAATCAACAAAATAATTGCCGATTACATTGAATTGCTGATGCATTAATAATCGCCCGATAGCTATTAATTAGTATTAGCATCGGTATACCCCTAGCGAATACTAACTTCTGCCTCCCCCAACCCCTCTTTCCTCCGAAACTTCCTAAATCCCTTGACAAAATTAAAATTGGGGGAGGGGGGGCACTTATTATAATTGTGCTTAGGGGCGCAAACATTTTAAATCCGCCATTGAGAACAAGCAGTAAATTTTGCAAAAAGATCCAATTTTGTTTTATTTCACGTGTGTGAAATACATTTTAAAATGCTACAATGAACTTTAGAAGAATTTTGGTATTAATTTTAATGTGCTAAATAAAAGTTCGTAAAAACATGAATTGTGATATTTTGATGTCTCTAACAATGGCGGTTCGTGAGTGTGTGTGTGTGTGTGCGTGTGCGTGTGCGTGTGTGTGTGTGTGTGTGTGTACATTATTGTTAAAACATTCAAATAAACCTAATTCCATTTTCTGTTTCATGTGCCTTTTACTTCCCACAGACTCAGAGGAATGTGCGAGTTTATGACCTTGTCAAACAGGAACTCATCAAGAAACTGCTGTCAAACGCTAAATGGATATCTTCTATGGCTATACACCATGGTAAGTATAGTACTTTATATTATATTCTTGTATTAATATAATATGTTGCATACTTAGCCATATCATGTATGTATGGCATACAAGTGAGGGTTGGGAACAAATTAACTCTTAGAGTATCTAAATAAAATACAAGTGCTGTTTTTTTATTTCCCAAAATGTTGTAATTTTCATAGTATAATTTTCAAATTTATTCAAACTTGAAAATACAGGCAGTCTTAGTTTTTTTTTTTTTTCCC
>CABFWB010003312.1:25398-74250 GCA_902151455.1 Timema bartmani
CTTTTTTAGTTTTTTTTTTTTTTTTTTTCCATCTCACTTCAATAGCAGAAATTCATTAAATGCACTCAACGTGATCTTATTTAGTTAAAACTTTTTTTTAATAAATTTTTACAATACACCAAGGGAAAAAAATACGAAGGAACTTATTTTTAATGAAAAGTTGGGTTTACTTAAAAAGATATTGAAATTTCAAATGTTGAGAGATTTGGAATTGAAAAATTGAGGCTAAAATTTAAGAATTGGGATTGAGGAAAAAAAAAGGAATTTTGGCCTCTCCATTTAAATGTGAATCATTTTGTGATTCTAGGTGGAGACAATATTCTGGTGGGGACATATGATCGTAAGATGCTCTGGTTTGACCTAGATCTTTCGACCAAACCTTATCAAACTCTGCTTCTCCATGGCACTGCAGTTAGAGCCGTGGCGTATCACAAGCGTTACCCTTTATTTGCATCTGGTTCAGATGACCGCAGTGTCATTGTCTGTCATGGCATGGTATACAAGTAAGTGGACAAACTCAATTTTAAAATTAAAAAAATATTGAAACCTAACTAAAATCATCTCTATAATAACCCTCTTCATTACTTTTTTTTATTTTTTTTAGAAAAATGCAAAGAACCGGGTTTGGTTTTCGAAGCCAAGTCTAATCAAAATTATTAAATAGTCTCTTAAGACAAAGTAAAGTTCAAAGACTTTGGTTATAATTTTAAATGCCAAATAACATATACATAGTGTTTTATTGCTAACTTAAGTAATTAGCTAGTTGGGCTGCATCAAACTAACATTAGATAATTCATTTTGTACATTTTTTTCAATTGTAAATAAGAATAGAAAAAAAGTTTCTTAAGTTATTAATTTGAAAATCAGATTAAACTATTTTGAAAGAGTAGGCCTATATTTATTTTAATTATTATTTTAAGCTGTGGCAGAAGCAGATAAAAATCTATAAATCAATCTTTTCAAATAATAAATGGATTGTACAGTTATTTATTTTATGAATTATGATATTTCTTTGCATTTTATTTTATAAATACTGTAACTTTTATTTTGTTGTAAACTATTTTTAATATATTTTTCCATTTTAGAATCTTAGTATGGTAGTATAAGTATTAACTAAGATGTTAAAAGAAGAGCCGGAACCTAAAAAAAAGTGTATTTTTCTTGTACCAAAACTTTATAAGTTAATGTTTATTCACAGAACCAGAACTGATAAATATTTTGATTTGCCTCCCTAATTTAAATACTTGGTCAAATAATTACAATGGTTTATTCACTTATTTTTTTATTAATGTTTAAGATCTGAATCTTGATTAATATTTTTGGTTAGTAAATAAGATATGTATTTTTTATTTTTATTTATTTTTTACTCATTAGTGATCTGCTTCAAAACCCTCTGATTGTACCTCTGAAGCGACTTAATTACCACAAGCCTATGAATGACTTTGGTGTGTTGGACCTCCTGTTTCACCCAACACAGCCATGGGTGTTTTCGAGTGGAGGTGACTGTACCATACGACTCTACACATGAACACTTGTCTTACTGCTTTGGCAAGTACAAGGTGATGTATGTATATCAAGTATTGTGATGTACATAACAATACATTATTAAAAAGAAAATTTGAAAATAAATGTGCTTATTTAATTTTTTCAGAAAAGTCTTAATTTTTCTTCTTGTCAACAACCATTTATATTTTTTCGGCCAGGCTACTAAATTAAAATAACAAAATTAAATGATAAAAGTTATAATGTAAAATACCCAGTTTTGAATATTTTTGTTATATTTGGCAGAAAGTACAGGAAAGATGGATGGATGGATGGAAACTTATAAAAGAAAACACACAATATGGCTTTTACATTAAAAAAAATAACAGTTCTCACGTTACATTGCTGGCATTGGACAAAGAAGTAATGACTGCCTATTGAAGAAAATTGATAATTACCGCCCAATCCGTCTGATAGGGGTTTGTGAAGCTTTGATTAGTTCAATATTGATTCAAATTTTATATTTTTCAATTTTATAACTGATCAAAACACGCTAGAAAAAAAATTCAAAGGGGCTTTAGGTCATTGCAAATCCCACAATGTGCCTTAAATATGTCAATATATTTTTAATTACAATTTTTGTGAGATAAAGTATCTCTGCTTATTAATTATTATCACATGGGGTAACAGGAAAATAGGCCACACTTTTCCCCCAAAAACAGCCTTTATGAAACCTAAGTGGGTCCCACAACAGATGGTGACCTTTACCGCTTAAGACAAGGTGAACTATTGTTGCATGAACATGTTGAATAACTTACATACCTGAAACCTTGTAGGATTTGGATCCAAACCTAATCTAATGTTTTTTTATAATGTAAAATTATTTATATTTAAAATCATAATTTTAACCTATTTAGGTAGAATACTAATCGATTTGATAATTAGTCAAAATTGTCAATTGTTTGTTCAATTCAAGATTTGATTCAAACTCAGAAAACCTTCTTCGCTGGTATTTTCCATCTGACCTAAGTTTCATTCTATTGAAACGTTTAACGCAATTTCCTAAAAGAGGAAACCACAAAACTCAAAAGGGAGGAATGCCCATACTTTAATCCACTTGGATTTGAGAGCTATCTAAAATCATGATATTAAGATTGATTCTCTTTCTACTCAAAAGGAATAACAACCTGATATGTAACAATTTTATACACACAAGTACAATATCATACAGAGAGATTATTCAAGATAAATGGGACAATGAATATATCCTCAGAGCAAAGGATGTTTATCATCAAAATCCCAAAAATATACTAGTCTCTGTGTAAGTCCATGGCATAAAAATTGTATGAAGGTAGCAACATCCAACATAAATTACATTTAGCGCAAAAATTAACTAAACTAATTAAATTAAACATGGCATGACACCCCCTTAAAGAACCAAGCAAGAAATATAAACAAATCAAAGCTTGCCTCATTGTCTCTACCATCATTGCATGAAAGACAAGCAAAACTTAAATTGATGTGATTAACAATGGCATAATACCCCCTTAAACAAATAAGTAATAAGTGCAAACAATATAAATGCAGCCCTGCCATCTCAACAATCATTGTGTGATGCGCAAAAAAAGAAAAATTGGCATGATTAAAGGTGGTCTTGTCCGAACTATCGTTGCATGAAGCGCAAACAACATTATTTACCAGAAGGATGGCTCCCCCACCTAGAACCAAGTGTGTCTTCACAGACTAAAACCAGCCCATATATAGTGTCAAGCAATGTCTGCCTGACCTAAAACTAGCCCATAAAGGGTAATAAATCCTCTAACAGGGTGACAAGGACCAATGGGAAGAAGGCAAAACAGATGTTCGAGAAGGAGATCACGTGATGTAGAACCGAGCTCTCGTGGATCCACTGCCCTGCTTGTTTCATTTAGTCTTTGTTTATCCACAACCACGTCAGGTTGCTCATGATGTATGTCCATGGCCCATAACACAGCCTGTCAAATGGTAAGTAGACCTATAGTGTTTAGTCCATAATTGCTACATCTTGATACCATATTAAATTAAACATTTAAAGAAGGATAGAAGGGCAAGGCCTACACACTTTTCAAAAAATTATAGGCCTCAAAAGTTCACAACAAAACACATAATTATGTAATTTTTGGGGTACATCAGTCCCCTTCTTCAGCAGACGAGAGTAAAACACAGACTGGACTAAGGCAGCATTCTTGGTAGATGGATAGAATGTTGTGTTTATATTATATATTTGATTATATTTAATTATTAAATTATATTATCTGTTATTGTTAATATAGAAATTACTGACTGGTGTGAGTAGGCTTGCTTGGTAAAAAAGGCGAAAAGGTATCTAAGGTTGAGACCAGGGGGGTGTCCGGATTTTATTATGTATTTGGTAATAGAAGAAGGGGACTGATGTACCCCGAAACTTACATAATTATGTGTTTTGTTGTGTGGTCGTTGGGCGCAATTTTTCCTTTGTTTACATACCAACAATATTTCTCTTTAAAACTAGTAAGAATTGAGGGTATTAACAAAGTGAGTTGCATAGATATTTTATCTAATATCAATATCATTTTAGTTATTGAGCGTTATACTTTTTATGGTGTAGTTTTTTTTTTGACATTCTTAAAATCAAGGTTATATTATGATAAAACGTTGTAACAGACAAAAGTATATTTAAAACAACATATTAATTCAACCTCCACAAAACCAGACATTGAAACATCAATCTCAATAATTCATTTTGAACACACAAATAACAAAAATAACATTCCTGATATGTTTTATAAAGTAGGTCTAAATTAAATTCATGCTATGATTTAAAAAAAATTTATTAACAAATATTGACATATACATGTGCTAGAATATTTTAATTCAGGATATCACAATATGTTTGGATACAATTAAAAACAATTTTTATCACATTCATTAAAACAGTTTTTTATGAGTTTTACAATACATTCATGCTAAAAACAATTAATGCAAATATACATTAATTGGACTAGAAATACCCAATACACAAATAAACTTGTATAGTAAAAGATGGTAAGTGTTAATGTTTGTGACCAGGTTAATACAGGTATGTCAAACTTATATTAACACTTAAATGGCATAAAATATTTAATTTAATTTTTTTCTTGGATATAATAGGAGAAACGTTAACACTAGAAAAAATAATTGTAGTGGCAAGCATAATGGAAGAGTTTCGTTCTCCAACCATAGTCCACAGAAAGTTCCTTTTTTTTGACACCCCCAACGGTGAAATTCCTAATACAGCTTGCATATGTAAGTCCTACATTATAGATAAACTTATAATGATAATACACTTGCGGGATATTTTCAACAGGATGTTGCACCTGTTTATTTTGTTCATAATGTTTGTGATTTCCTAGTTAACACAATTTAGTGAAGATGGTTAGGAAGATGTTGGACTTTGAGTGACCTCCATACTCCCGTGATTTGACACACTGCGACTTCTGATCGAGGGGTGTGATGAACAAGAAAGTGTACAGCATGAAAGTTTGGAATATCAGTGAATTCAAGGAAAGCGTTATGAATGTGGTAACATCTTTCCCCAGAGAAATTTGCGTTAGGGTGTTAAACGCTACTTCCAATTCTTTCCTAATGTGTGATGATATCAATAGACAAGAAGTTGAGACTGTACAGACATAATAATCAATGTAAACACTACAATAAATGTTGATTTGATTACAATAATTTTTTTCCATTTAAGTGTTAACTTAATTTTAACAAAACCTGTATAATTTGTAGTGTTTGGGGGTGCAAGTCCTTTTTAAAGTACCACCAATTAACTTTGGAAATATAGTATAGCTCTTCTACGGAAAACCTTTTTTCCTTTTATCATTAACTTTCAAAGTAAAATTCAGGATTAGGAATATTTTCCAATAAAAAAAATACATTTTATTGGACAAGTTCATTTGTGCAACGTTAAGGTTAAGAAACAAACTGTTTTTCCAAGAGAGTGATTAACTGGCCTCTGACACAAAATTGAAAAATATAACTAACTATGTAGTATAACTTCAAATTTCATTTGAATTAGTATGCTACACTACAAAAAATATATATAACTTACATAAAAGCCAACATTTTTTTACTATTAATGACAACAATACCCCATGGTAACTATTTTATTTCATTTGTATTAGTCTTTATTTGAACTGAAACTATTTTTAAATTATAAACAAACATTACAGATTTTGGAATCATTACCTAGTCATAAGTTTTAAATCACATTTCTTTTATAACATGAAAAATGCCAGATTTTAGTGCAAAATATCAAAGAAAGGCCCAGATGATAGTAAACACTTTAATGTTAGCACATTTTCATTTTAGTACAATTCTCTGAAAATGCGATTCATGTGAAAATTATAGTACTGTGATTAATAAAATGAACATGGGACGATTTTGACTTTTTAGGTTTGATTCATTATATGTGCTATTGGCTACATAAACCTTCACTAAGTGGTAAATTGATGTTCTTAGTAGTGGCTATTGTATTTGCCCTAGCATTATGCAAGAATGAGTTGCTAATAGCTACCATGCTAACACTAAGGTGCAGTAAAATATTGTCTAATGATAGCAAAACGTTAATCTTAAATCCCTTTTTTATTGATCTTAACAATTTAAATATGTAAAATAGTTGATGGAACTACACCAAAAACTAAAAAAATACGTTATCAAATCATTGATTAAGATATTTGATTAAGTTTTAATGTAAATGATTACCATGAGCTACTCTAGTGTTTACACAAAAATATCATTTGTACAAAATATTCTGACTATTTATAATTAAGGTAGAACACACAGCCACAGTATAAACACATATTTAATATTAAATGCTCTGTGTATTTGAACTTGAATGCAAATATAAACTGCCATTTTATGGGACAAAATAAGAGGAATGTCACAAGGAAGTTGCCCCACAGAACTTAAGTGCGGAATGAATCTTATGTTCAGATGTGTTACATGCTGGACGTTATCTTTTCACTATTTCCTTCGTCTCTGGTCTGAAAACGCAGCTGAGAAGGACGTCTCGACGAACAGCTTCCGTTTTCTTCTTCCAGTTTTCGATGTGCCTGGCACGCTCTGTACCATTGTGTGGGAGATGACCGTTCTGCTGCGACCAAACCAACCATTGTATTAACAGTATTATCAAGCTACTTGCTATTATATAGATGCAGTTGTGGCCAAATTAAGTTATAGGTTTATTAATTATTTGATATTTTTATTCCATTCTCATTTTTGATGTATGCATATTTTTCAGAAATAAAATTAATAAAGAAAAAAAGGGTCTTATACATAAGAAAATATGCTAGATAATTGTTTGAATTTTTAAAAAGGGTTTGAGCTAAATACTAGAGGTTAAAAAAAAAACATTTTAAACAATGCTTAGGTCTGTGGAGGTTGCCTCGGTAATAAGAGCTTGCTTAAACTTTACCTATGATATATTCTCACCCACTTGGTCCCCATTTGACCAATCATACAAATATTTATTTGTATGTACACACTATTTACCCTGATGCTGGAATCACGATCAACTTTAAGTGAACGTTACATAAAGAGTATCACGTGATCTAGCCAGCTAATAATTTTGCGAGTGATGTCCATAGGGCTATTTATTAATTAATTTGTTGGTTTTATGACCTCCGTTTACTCTTTTTAGTGATTCAGACATTGAAACCAAATAATAAAGTTAAAATAGGAAATTTTTAAAATTGAAAAATGACATCCGGATACGGGAATTGAACCCGGGACTTTTGGATTAGTATGTCAATGCTCTAACCACTGAGCTATCCAGGAATTTCAATTTTTAGAATATGATATCTAGATGGATTATATTTTTTTTTAAAAACTCTTGAGAAACCTTATGAAAACCCCATGTCCCAAGTTTTATCCCAATTGGTAAAATAGTTTCGTATCTAGTCAGAGCTAAAGACTGACGTTATTTTAAACAAATACACTTTTTCGTATTCAGGAGGTCATGAAACGTCGACATCCATAAAAATCTTGATTACAATTTCTATTTTTTCACAACTAGAGATGTGTGATAAGGTAAAAAGTAACATTATATATTAACCTACAAATTTAATTTCATGGCCAATATGAATAAAAAGTAATATATTTTTATTTATTTAACATATGCACAATTGTGCATACATATTAACGGCTCAGGCTGTATTCTTTGTTCAAGGTCATACTTAAAATTTTTTGCTAAATAGTTAATAAGTGGTTTACAGCGTCTTGGTAAAACATTTATGTGGCCCGCAGCTAAATAAAAGTTGATGACTTCCGCTTTACAAATTATATCCAAGAAATCATTTAAAATGAATAAAAATGGTTCAAACGGCAGCATAAAGCTACCATGGGTCAACGATGGAGTGTGTTTCTGATTGTTATTAGATGGTCGACGATTTTACAGATCTATTAACAACTAACACTTAAAATATGAGTGATAAATGACCCTAACACAGGATTAGCCCTAGATAGCTCAATGGTAAGATATTGACATGCTAAGTTGGAGGTTCCGGATTTGGTTCCAGATTTCAAAAGATTTTTTTTTTTAAGTTAATTATTTAAGTTTGATAACTTAATATAGGTTTGAAGTGATTTCACCAACTTATTAGCGGTTTGGGCTTTCCAAATTTCTTCGTAAAAGCGTTTCATTGCCTTGGAATGCTTATACCTTTTACCTTTTACATCTCTTCTGCTATTTTTAAACTTTAGTGGGGCAATTTTTTTAAATAATAAAAATAGTTTTTCCACTATTACACTTCACACATCCCTAAAGTCATTAAATACAGTTACACTCAGCCACACTGAAAAAAATCCTTTCATCAATGTCCCACATGTCACACTGACTTGGAAACCATATGGAGAGCCAGGTAACAATCCCTAAAGAGAGATGGTGATGTGTCAGGGTGATAAGCTTTACAAACATGCCAAAACCACTAGCGACAGATTTATGGTTTTAAGGACAGGTGGCTAGTGACTTGGAGTGAGAAGGGATAAGTTGTCTGCCCTACTCTAACCAGGCAGTTCTGTTTCGGCTATTGCGGGGTTGTATCAAATATATTTTCAAAATTTAGGGGCAAAATATGAAGCACTTCAGCTTGTATCAGTTTGCACGAGCTTCAGATTGAATATTAATGTGAATGAAATACCATTATAAAGTTAAAAGAAGTGTGCATTGATTGACTTCTACCATTTATTACACACGTTTAAATATACAAAAAAAATAATTGAAAGTAGCATTTATTTTGCCATTTTTAACGCAATTAATTGAAGGTTAATTGAAATAATATTTATTTCAATTAATAAACCACCTCAAGTATTTATAACATTCCAAATATGAAATCTTTTCATCATTTGGTTTTTATAAAAATTGTTGCATTAGATGTCAAAATTTCACACTTTGAGTAAACACTGTGCTTAAAATATATATATATATAATTATTATATTATTAATTTTGGGCCATACACCCTTAGACTAACTCTGGTTAACCTGGCAACACTCCACTACACTGATAAAAACACATTTATGTGATTCATTCTAAACATGCTTCTTATTTGTTTATATTTTAGAATATGATTAGCAACAATATTGAGGTTTATTATAATTTAAGATAATTTGGTATGAATATTAGCATTGATTTCAATCACCTAGACCAAATTACCCAATAATGAGTGACATTTTGACAGTAAGTTTTCGTTTTACACATTATTATAACATTAGAGAAAAAAGTCTTAAAACTATCAGGATTCAAAGTAACTTAAGTAAAGAAAGTTTTCAAATTGAAAATTGAAAAATCATCATTAAATCTTACAGAACATCATTTTTTAAATCCTAAATGGTTCAATTAAAAATGTTATATTTCATTTACCTAATAAAGCAAATGACAGAATTTAGTAAATACTATATTAATATACAAAATTTATTTTATTTCCTGTGAAAATTTAGTAGTCATGGTTACCAATTTTGCAAACTAAAATCAATACACAAAATTGAAAATATACTAAACAATTAAAACTGTTCAATTTTTATCAAAATGTAGCAAATATATAACATTTGGCCTTGAACTATCTTGTTTCCTTAGTACACATAACATATAAGACTTGGTACACATAGTTTCATGCTTAGTAACATAAAATAGGTGAAAGTAGGAGAAGAAGAACGTTGCAGGTTTTTATGAGTCACTTTTAATAGTAATTAATTATCTGATGGGTCTCTATGATTACTAAAATGTTTATCTGTGTCTATGGATAAGTAAAACCTAGGACTCTGTGAGCACTCAGATTTTGAGCTTCAAGCCGAGCTTGTCATTAAAGCTCATACTCCAGATCAAAAGTATTGTAGGCTTGTCATTTTCAAGCTTCCTCTTGATATACATTTAAATCAATTTTTAAAATTCAGTGGTAAGTATAGGCTATTTAATTTAGATATCGGTAGTTTCACTTATAAATCATTTGGTAACTTAACAGATTTGTAAAATTAATATAAAATTTCACATTAAAAACGTAATAGAGCCCTAAAACTACTTTCTACAGGTAAACTTTTCGATATTGTCGTCCATTTCGAATTATCTTCGACTGAAGTTGCAGTGCCATGCCAAGGCACTAAAAATAATAATAAAATAAATAAAATAAAATAAAAATTGAATAAATAATATTTTTACTTGGTCCATTTCTACATTTATAATTTCATTTAAATTTAAAATGTAAGATTTAGAATACATATTGATTGTTTTCGAACTTAAGACATTTAAAACTTCTAAAATATGTTCAACTACAAAACTATCATTAGTTACTATTTAGTAATAGAATTATGTTGGTTAACTAATTTAAAATCAGTGTTGATTAACCTTGCAATAAATATTTTACCAAATCTACCACATTTGAACAAAAAAAAAAGCATTTACTATTTCATATAGTCTGCTAGAAAAAATATTCTAACCATCTAATTTTTCACTTTAAAGTATGAACATCAACTTTTATTGGCATCAAAAGTTGAATTGAAATAAATTTTGTGATAAGATCATTTCTACCAAGGTGCATGCGTAATTGAGCACAGAAAAATAGAATTGGAACAAAGGAAATAATCATGCGCGATAATTACATTTGTACATTAAGGACTAGTAAACAAAATATGAAAAATTTCTAACTGCTTATGATTCTTCAGTTTTCTTTTAGGGTAGATAAATTCACGAATGCATATTTTGGGAAAATATTAGCTCATTAAATCATCAATTTATAAACTCTTGTTATAATTGTTAGTGTAATTTTAATATCTTAAAAAGACATATGAGTGTTGTTCTTATTTTTAAATCATGTTTTTTAAAGTGTTATTCCTAATTTAAAACCAATATTTCAATTTTTAAACTTTTTTTCTTAAGAAGTATTTAATATCTATAAAACTGAGTGTCATTCGTATTTTAAGAACATGTGTAGTCAAATATTTTTTAAATCTCACATTTTAAAGATGTGGTAGTTAAATTTTATGTTCGTATCGACTGGTATATACCCGGGAGCTTTTTGAAATACTCGACTCAAATGAAAAAACCCAAGCTCGTAGACCCCTAGTAGAAACCTAAGAGTTTGCACTGAGATAAAAAATACTTGTAATTCTTAAAATTTCAGTAAAAACAATTGTATCACATTCAACACACCTTTGAGGATTACATTGATCACCTTTCTTAAATGATTTATAAAAAGTATATTATCAATTGTTTCCGGCATCAAAATAATAAACCAAGATTTATTTGATCAGAGAAAAGTGAATGTAAATTTTTTAAGTATAAAAATTCAAGTTTTGGCACAAGTTTTAAAAAATCACGCATTAAGAATGCTGTTTAACCGCAACCCTCCATTGAGAAGCTAGTTTCTATTCTTAAACTTTGCGCTATAATGTGATTCATATCATACAAATGTAAGCTACATAGTGGGTGAGGGTGCTTAGACGTAGGGCGCCAGTAAGAAGGTGATACTAAGGACCTCACCAGCTCAGCCGGTCTTGATGAGCTGCAAGGAGTGGAAATGGACAAGGCGTATGGAAGAAGATGGGCGGTGGTCCGCACCTGTTGATGAGAAGGTGCTTAGCCTGTCTCTCACCTGCCCCTCAGTGGTGGTGCCACTTACAGTGGCCCCGCGCCGGCGGATGTTGAATGCACCATATACTATGGGGTTCATGCACGAGTTGGTGCTTGCAAAGAGGAAGAGGAACTTTTGGATCCATTGGTCTACCTTTTTGGCTGATTTGATGTCGCTCCAGTACCTGCAGACGTACAAACAGTTGTACAACTAGTGCACTATCTGGGAGATACATTAAAATGTCACACTCATCGGTTATTTTGTGATCTGACACATCGCTCTAATGTCGGATTGAATAATCGGTGACTGGAATATTGTGGTTCTAATTTGAGCAGGGTAGACAGACAGTGGTTTTTTTTTCGTAAATGGTTTCACACTTTCCTTCCAGACAAATGCAAATTCAATAACAATTCCTCTGAAATTCGACCTTTCTTATTCCTAATCCATTAGAGTGATTAATATATGCCTTCCAAACAGGTACTGAGATGGGGTGGGAATAAAAACTAAAATAATCAAGTATATGCAGAGCCTTATAGAAGATATAAAAACCAAATTTAAAGTATCCAACAAGACACAAAATCCTTTATTTATCTTTCAGTTGTTAAAATTGATGCCATCTGTTAAAAGAAAAACACCTCCTGGACACACACCTTGCCATAAATACACAAAAATAGATTTAGTAACTTTTTAATCGCAGATAAAAGTATTTTGGTTTTAACAAGAATATAATTTATTAAATTCTTAGAATGTGTATTTATAAAATGCATATGAAGTGTAACAAAAACATAAACTTGAAATGTATATGATGTTCATGTTTTAATTACTTTTCTATGCCAATAAAACAAGATTTTTTTTTTAAGAACCCGCCAGGATTCTCCTTGTAAAGTGACAAATTGAAAGAACAAACACCGTTGCATGCTGTTAGGACTAAACCTTGATTTTTCATGTAAAGAGTTTGCTCTGCTCTTTTAGCAATTAATAACTGGCATTTTCTTGAAACTACGTGTTGACAGCAGATAGTTCCAAGCTACTTAGAATGCTGATAAGTTGTTGATATTGTATTATTATTTGCATCTTGATTTCTTAAAATAATCTTAAATATAAAACATAATTATTGGTTTAGTTCCTGAACATTCATAAAATTAAAAATAATGGGTCTTTTTTAAAAGTGTTTTATGTCTTCAGAATCCTGTGTTTATATTACTCATCCAACTACCATCAACATCATCATAAGCCTCCGTTTTCATCTTTTAGTCTGCCTCCATTTTTCTCCTCTCACTCGCACTCTTGCTGTCACCTGCTCCTCCTATGTCTTTTTTTGTCTCTCTTGCAGTCTTTACCCTACATAAAATAGGTCCATCATTCTCCTGAGTACATAGGGGGAAAGCCGCCAGGAAGACCAAGAAAGAGAAGGGAGGAGCAGGTAACAGCAAGTACCATATTTATAATGGTTAATATATAATTATAAAAGATTACATCGCTCTCACTCTTGAATCAAAATTATCAAGTATTTCTATAGTCTCATAGACTATTGGACCTAGTAATACAGGATACCTGGTACAAAAGGTTGGTATGATAACTATACTACTCACCACACACACATGATGTAGTAGGGGGTCCAGCAGATTATGAACACAAGGACTATGATTATAGTCATCTTGAGGGTGCGCACTTTTGCTTTACCCAGGTAGCCCAGACTGGACCGGCGAAATGTGTCTGAAACAATATATCACAGTGGTAACTTTATTCAGTTTAGCTTAGGTCAAAATGACAAAAAGTGTCTGAAAAAACACCAAATATATAACTTTTAAACATAAAATCTACACTGATGATTAAATGTAATTATTATTTTTTTGCACAGTGTCTTAGTATCTGTCCAGGTTATAAGCTTATCTACTAATTACACTAAAATTTTATGGTTATAAAGGATTATTCAAGAGAAACTGTACCTGCATTTGTGTGGAGTGAGAGTGGGAAACCACCCTCAATAGACCTGACCAGGATTTAAACCCTGATCTCCTCGCCATTGGCAGTCCAGTCTACTGTGAGAATGATGTATTGGACCATTCGACCACCAAAACGTGTAAGGGGCCTTTTTGACATTTAAAAAGTTACTAATATTTCTTGATATATTTGTGTGTCAAGTCAGGTGATGGGCTGCCGCCATTTTTGGTTGACAATATCGATAATATATAAAAATGCAATCAATGTGACCTAAAACAGAATTTCTGCATTCCAGAATCTTACAATATGTTGAGCTGAATTGTAATGTTAGCCTCAAGAACCCCCCCACCTACCCTCCAAAGTAATGTATGGACGTGTCACTGGGGTTAATAGCCCGATTTGCTTATAACACTCTTTTGAAAGACTTTTTCCCAACAAAAACTCTACTAAAGTAGGGTTATATTAGGAAAACAGTCATTTCAGACAGTTATTCATAAGAGAATTGGACTTTAGCCCTCCACTGTAAAGACCCAGGCCTGCCAACTGACCTGTGGTGGTCTGCCTGGAGCGCCGGTAGATCTCCAGCAGGATAGAGACATAGGTGAAGATGATGACCAGGAGGGGTATACCGTACATCATGGCCATCCCAAACACGAGGTAGGTCAGTTCCTGGGTCTTGGATGGGAACGAGTGGAAGGTGACGCATTGTGCATACCAGGACACCTTACTGTGGGGCTCCACGTGGAACAGCACGATCTGGGGGCAGAGGAACAAACAAATCATTAAAAACCTGTCCCGCCGAATAAATAATCCACGTCTACATACTCCGTACCTGTGTGACCTCTCGAGTAACCATTTTTTGGTAACTGTGCAAGATCATGAAAGTTTCTTCAATTTCTACGGACTCTGTATCAGGGACATGTTCAGTCATCCCCGTGGTTGAATGGTTAACTAACTAGTCGTGTGTAAGCAGTGGTGTAATTAGGGGAGGGCACGTGCCCCGGGAGGACAATTTTGGTTACTTTACGTACACTTTCTGAACCAACAAGCACAAGAGAATTTTCTATGAGCAAGAGGGAAAGGGCCTATCAATTTTGCCGGGGAAGATATTTTCACATGCCACATTCAACATGGAGCTGATGGCTTTACTTCCCCTCCGAAAGTTGTGCTGCGTATTTTTATCGCTCAAGAAAAATCCGTCCACCCCTAACAAGTTTGAACCCGCGAACATCAGGTCTTGAGGTGAGCACTTTACCCCAAGATCTCCGAAGTCGACAGGAAACAAATTCATTATCAATATTCACAACAATATAAGTTTCATTTTTTTGAAACAGTGAAAGTTTATTTTGTTTATATTATTTTATAAATGGTAATAGAAACGAGTGACCGCCTCTGTGGTCTAGTGGTCAGAATTCCTGGCTACTGATCCAGAGGTCCTGGGCTCGATTTCCAGCGCTTCCAAAATTGATCTGTGAAGCAATAGGTCTAGAAGGAAGTCAAACTCGGCCTCGTGAGGACGAATGAGGAGCTACTTCAATAAATAAGCAGCAGCTTTGGTTCAAAAAACCGGGATAAAGGGTCGGAGGATTTGTGCTGACCACATGACATCCTCTATCCGCAAATGCTGGCAATGTCATCGCTAATATTGATAACCGCTTGGTCGGTATAGCTCTATTGCGGGCTAACGCTGTGGAATTGTTGGGGTTGTTTTTTAAGGTTTTTTGTATCATCTATTATGACTGCTCAAGGTTATTTTGGTTAAATAAAATACTATTTGAAATGACTTGATATATTCGCAAGTTTATAAGTCTCAAAGATTGACTTTTAATAAAGATGTAATTTTCTTACGCGATCAAGTTAAAAGTGAACTGGTAGTTTGGATCGACCAGCTGCCGGCCCTTGAACTAAACTTATCTACTGAAGCAGTATTTTTATTTTATTCTGAGCAAAAAGGTTTTTTTGTTAGATAAATTGTAAAAGTACTGTCCTTAACTCGCGTTCCCTACATTCCCGCCTTAAGAGTGGTTGGAGTTCGGCCCCATGTTGGTGTACTAACATGTCCCCGGCTGTTGTGGCGCTACACTAAGGATGGATGTAAATGTTTTCTCGGGGTGAACGAAAGACAGCACGTGATGGACAACACAATCCTAGTCTAACCTAACCTTAACAAGCCTAACAAAGCACCACATGATCCTAAGTGTGTGCAAAATGAGATGGAAAGTTTTTGGTTGGTTCATGGGGCAGAGAACTAGTATTAAGTATGGCTGAGGCCGAATTCGTGTTTCCCGCTCTTATCTTAGCTGTGCTTTACATCATGTATTTGGAAAGGAGTGTGTTTGTGTGACATATGGGGGGGGGGAGGCGGAGGAGTTGGATACACACGTTTGATATGAGGAATGGTCTGTTAACGCAATTCAACCATTAACTTAATGAATCGGACTTTAGATTAAACACAGCACTTCGATCAGGTGCGATTTAATTAAAAATTAGTTTGTTTTTAATCAACGGATACTTTTTAAACACAAAACCAAGTCAAGTATACGATTAATCTCATATACTCAACTAAAGTGCCTTCCAAAAGCTTTGTTCAATCGTTAAAGAGTATACCCGATTATAATTATAAGTGTTCAGGTTCGATTCCTGGTGTAGAAAAAATGAATTTGTTTAGAAATGGATTAACTCTCTTTCATTGGTGTTAAACTAACGTCATGGGCTCTGATTGTTTTGTCTGATTTCTCATGTTAAGATAAAGCCGTTATAGATTTTAAAAGTATTAATTTTCTATTTTTAGTGACAGTAATTGGTAAGAAGGGTAGTAAATTAAAATAGACAGCGACTGATATCGATCTTGGTTATCTTGTATATTGATTGATCACTCTAACGACACAACACAACATTTTGTGTGATCCAGGGCAACAACGTCAAGTTACGAGTGTGAGAGGTTTCCCACCTGTGGGGCGCTAAAGATGATGGACAGCACCCAAGCTACTGTCAGCATGATGCGAGCTCTACGATCCACGCCATGAAGAGCCATAGGCTTCAATACAGCGTAGTACCTGGAACAAATACATAAACCTGGAGTGCCTGATAGTAGACAATAACATATCGTGTACAATACCTGGAGTGCCTGATAGTAGACATTACATATCGTGGACAATACCTGGATTGCCTAATAGTAGACATTACATATCGTGTACAATACCTGGAGTGACATTATATATCGTGTACAATACCTGGAGTGCCTGATGCTAGACCTTACTTATGATGGATGTTCAATAGGTCTACTCAGTGGAGCTAACGTTGATTAGAGAACAGTGGTGTAGGCCATATTGTGAAGTAAGGGATGGTTGGTTATAATCCCTAAAAGAGGTTTGAAGGCTTTTCTACTCATAGGTCAACATTTTGAATTTAGATCCAAAATATTTAATTTTGATGATCGATACAAATTATATTTCTTACCATCCCTTCCACTCTCTCTCCATTTTATTTTATCCATTGATCTCTGTGAAGATGTTGGGGCGTTTCCATAAAAGTTTGTATGGGCTCAATTGTCCCTGTGGCCAGACCTTGGAACATCTACATTCTCTGGATAGACCTGACATGATTGCACAATTCTGATACAGATGGACGAGCCAGGTGTTGTCAAAGAGACCCATATCGGTGGGCACATGGACAAAGGTGGCAGTATCGTATAGTATGGTTTGCCTGTGGCGAGGAGGTAGGGCCGCGAATCTCGGCTGGCTGTACTGAAGTGGTTTTTTTAATATTAAAGTTTTTCACTCTCCCCTCACCCAAATTCGGAAAACACGTCAATAATTCTCATCCTCTACTGACTACTCCATTAGTTTAGCTATCTAGATCCGCTTCAGTGGCCTAATGGTTTAAGTCGTCACTCTTGAGTTGGACTGGCATGCTGAAGACCGGGAGATCAGGGTTTGAATCCCGGTCGGGTCTTATGAGGGTCTGTAATATCAACCAGTGATGTTAGAGTGACAGCTTTGTGAATCTCTCAATAAATAAGCTTATATATTAAAACTAAATTATTAATTTTATCACAAATAACATTTTCTTGTAAAAAAAATTCACATCAAATCGTACCTCGGCTGGATGTAATATGAATGTTTGTCTTCCCCAAATGCAATACAACACAACACCTCTGTTCTTTGGTGTCGGCAATTTATCACTACTGCGCAGGGCTAAACTTTGTTGTTCAAGGCCATCCGATCTCTGAGAGAAAGAACGAAATATCAATAGACCTAGGATCAGATCAAAGTGCCTGCCTGTATTTCTACAAATACATTGCCTTTCAAAACTTTTAAGTTTGGAATATTTTAAACCGAATGGTATAAGGCAGGGGTCCCCAACCATATGCTTGTGGGGATAATGGTGCCCCCTGACTATTTTGCATGTGCCCGACTTTTTTTTTATCACAACTTAACAATTAAATATAACAGAAATAGCTGCATCCATTGCAAGACCTATTCAAGTAAGAGCAGAAGAACTGGGGCTAGAGATGTTGGATCTTCAGAACGACATTGTGCTAAAATCCTATATAAAAGATAAGAACTTTTGGAATTTGCTTGACAGAAAAATATTTCCTTTCTTGAAAAGTGCAGCGTACAAGATTAAATCGTGTTTTGCGTTCAAATGCGAATTGTTGTTTTTGACCATGAATATCGCAAAATCAAAATACAGATCTCTACGTAGTGAAGAACATCTCGATGGTTGTTTACGAAATCATCCTATGCTCCGAATTATGAAATACTATCCGATGAATTGTAGGGCCAAAGATTACATTGACTTTTAGTTTGATAAAAACCGTTTAGATAAGTTAAGACTTGCCTTAGCCTATAAACCGAACGGGTAGTAAGACGTGGTGCTAAAACGAAAAACTTTGCATCTGGATCATTTGCGTTATTTTATATAAGAATATAAAAAATACATTCTATATTATAAACTCACGCTTTTTTGGAATAATATATGTTTTTTGTATGGTTATTTGCATTATTTATGTCCAACTATAAATTTGCCTTGAGAAATTAAATGGTGCCCACCGCACTAATGTTAGTTAGTCTTGAATGTGTTCTACGGTACAAAAAGGTCAAAGGCGTTACTCTCGTATTAGACTGGCCTCCCAATAACGGGGAGATCAGGGTTCTAATCTCGATCAAATGTACTGAGGGTGGTTTTCCCCTAAATGGTTTTCCATTCTCCCTCCACGCAAATGTGGGTACACTTCTTCTAAATATAACCTTCCAAATCCCTAAAACCTTCAGCGTAATTAGCTCGTAAGCGTATAACCGGAACGGGTAGTAAGACGCGGTGCTAGTAAAAGTTATTTATATTTACAGGTGTATGAAATATTGACTGGACATTACTCATTCTTATGTAAAGTTAAGAAGTATCTACAATAATATTTCCAGATTCTTGAAAGTAAGGAGGAAGCAAGAACCAACCAATCTAATGTAGTCCTACAGTCGTGTCCTAGTTTCGGTGGGCAGATAAGAAGGGTCAAGGCCCCGCTTCGTCTAGTCACGGGTCAAAGAGATTTAAGAGACGGTCATCTCGTGACTGATAAGTTGAACCAGGATTCGCACAACCTTCACTGGGAGGGCCTCAGGGAATATTGTCAAGCCTGATGCACCCAGGAATACCTTCTGATATTAGGGAATTGATGACGGTATACTTTGAACATGGAGTACTTTGAACATGGGGTACTTTGAACGTGGGGTATTTTAACCCGGGACACTTTGAGCCAGGGATACTTTTAACATGGGGTACTTTGATTCTGAAGTACTTTTAACCCGGGGTACTTTAAACCTGGGATACTTTGAGTATAGAATACTTAGAACTTGGGATATTTTGAGCCTGGGATACTTGAAACCTGACAAATAATTTGAGTCGAGGCTACTTTTAACTTGAGATAATTTGAGCCCGGTATAATTGAACCATGGATACTTTGAACTTAAAATATTTTCAGCCTACTGTACTTTGAATCTGGCGGATAAAATAATGAACAGTATTGTTTAAGTATATAAAACACCTAATCTAAAACAGAATGGTGTCAGTTTGAATGTTAAAAATCACTGAATAAAGTTTCCCTACCACACCCGTAAGCACAGAACCAAGTTCCCCCTGGATTGAGAGTCGGGCACATTATTCGTGTGGCCAAATCCGTCACTGTTGTTTTACCTTAGAAAAGATGTCTTATTTTAGACGATAAAGTCGGCGCTGCATCAAGAACACGCAGCATCAGAAAAATTACACATTTTATTAAAATCATTTCATAAATCCATACGTCAGGTCATGTTATATGTAGCTGTCACGTTTGATAGATAATTCCTATACAATAACGAAAGAGGAGCTTAAGAAGAAGGAGGATTAAAATATTGGATGATTTGAAGGACAGAAGAAAATTCTGGGAGTTTAAGGAGGAGGCAAAGGACAGGGTGCATTGGCGGTCTAAGTTCACTGACAAAAGCCAAAAGCAATGGATCCGTCGTAAGACAGAACACATAATAATAATATAATACTAACAATACACTCAAGTGTTATAATTTATCAATCAATGTCGAGTGCAAAATTTATGTTTGAATTTTCTGACCGGTCCTTCCAACTGTGTTCTTAATGTACCTGCGAATTGTATGTGTGTGTGTGTGTGTGAGAGAGAGAGAGAGAAAGAAAGGGAAGGTCATGGGGTCAATGCCCAATTAGGATCAATGAGTGATGATGGATGACAGGAACTCGAGCACGACTCAGTGGCGCTATTATAACAGTGCGCTAGGGGAGACCACCTCCACTAACAAGACAGAGACAAATAATACAGACATTTCCACTCACAATCTCCCTTTAGTTGATTGATTTATTTACATAAATAGATTTGGAGGATTTTTGTTTTAATGTGACCCGTACTGGTGACCACGTTGTTTAAAGCGTTATACTCTCATTACTATTGGTTGGCGTTTACGTGATAGTTGGGGTTTTTATACTAAGCTAGGTGTACTTGCGGCTGTTTTCCAAATATGATTTATCATTTAAGTTTTTCCGTCCTCTTTCCACGCTAATGTGGGGGGGTAATTTCCATAAATTACCCTCTTAACCCTTGACTGTTGGGTTAATACGTGAATAGCTATTGGTATAACCACTTCGGGTAGTCGCGCGTTCTTGGGCGACAGACCTATTAAAATAAATAACATCTGCTGACATAGTACGATGGACAGTTATGCTCTTTGGTGAAATGTGATTCTCTTTTCTACCTTATGTTTTGTAACACTGTATATTATTTCGTTTTGCTTATCTTATGATTGATCTTAGGCAGGGATTTTATTGTTAATGGTTCATCAGTTTTTGAATAAAAGAGCAAGTAATATGTACGGCGTGCCGTACCTTTATATATAATTATATATAAACTTTTTTAACATCGCTTCTTACTACCCGTTCGGGTTATACGCCTATGTACTAATTACACTAATGTTTTAGGTATTAGGAAGGTTTCGTTAAGATTAAGTGCACCCGCATTTGCGTGGAAGGAGAATGTAAAATCATCCAGGAAAAACCACCCTCAGTGTACCTGACCGGGATCGAACCCCGATCTCCCCGTCTTCAGCAGTCTAGTCTAGCACGAGAGTTAGCGCGTTAGTTATATTAATTGAACAATTAAATAAATATATCGGATGATGATGATGGTTATTGTTTAGTAGATTTATTGTTATTACTTTGTATCTAGTACTGTAAAATAAAGTCGAATAAGACTCATAAAGATGTAGTTAAATTTTTATTATAAGGACTTCACTGAGAGCTAGAAACGTTACAATTCCTACTTTCACGTATTCATACGTCAAATCACGTTATCTGTAGCTGTCTCTTTTCATAAATAATATCAATACCTATAAAATAACACTAATAAAATAGAAAAATGTTATCAATGTTGGCTGCAATGTTTGTATTTTCTAAAAGGCTCTTTATATACCAGAATCCATGTGATATCTTTTAACATTTTTTCTCATTTATATATATATATATGTGTGTGTGTGTGGTTTTGTTTTTTTCTAATTTACGGATAAATGAAGAAAGATAAAATTACGAGTAGCTGAGGAATTATTGTATTGGTCAGAAAAAAATAATTATTTTACGAGAACTTAAGCGTAGAAAGCTTTATAACGTTTAATAGATTTTGGACTTGAAACTTTCATTTGTTTTGATAGGAAGTAAGTTCTATATTAGGATTCTGATACGAAAGAAGGCCTTCCAACAGGCCCTTCATAACAAAATCCTACCATATTTATAGCCCCCCTATCCACGCCAAGGACAAACTCTGACACAAATAATCTAGTCGACCACCCGCGCGTCTCACCTGTCTATGGAGATACAGACGAGCACGAAGCTGGACAAGTACAGCCCAAAGATCCTGAAGAAGGACATGACGCGACACATAGCGTCACTCGCCATCCAACTCACGGTGAAGTTCCATCCTATCTCCAGAGGCATCATAAGCAGCGTCACCTGCGAACACATCAAGAACCAGGTGTCAACAGTTCGACTGGTGGCAGGATTACAGGTGCTCACAAGAGGTCTGTAGGCTATTTGTGAGTCTGATGGCAGGATTACAGGTGCCCACAAGAGGTTTGTAGGCTATTAGTGAGTCTGATGGCAGGATTAAGGTGTGCCCAAAAGAGGTATGTAGGCTATTAGCGAGACTGGTGGCAGGATTAGAGGTGCTCACAAGAGGTCTGTAGGCTATTAGTGAGACTGATGACAGGATAACAGGTGCTCGCAAAAGGTCTGTAGGCTATTAATGAGTCTGATGGCAGGATTAAAGGTGCCCACAAGAGGTTTGTAGGCTATTAGTGAGTCTGATGGCAGGATTACAGGTGCCCACAAGTGGTTTGTAGGCTATTAGAGAGTCTGATGGCAGGATTACAGGTCCCCACAAGAGGTCTGTAGGCTATTAGTGAGACTGGTGGCAGGATTACAGGTGCCGACAAGAGTTTTGTAGGCTATTAGTGAGACTGGTGGCAGGATTACAGGTGCTCACAAGAGGTCTGTTGGCTATTAGTGAGTCTGGTGGAAGGATTACAGGTGCCCACTAGAGGTTTGTAGGCTATTAGTGAGTCTGATGGCAGGGACTACATGTGCACACAAGAGGTTTGTAGGCTATTAGTGAGACTGGTGGCAGGATTACAGGTGCTCACAAGAGGTCTGTAGGCTATTAGTGAGACTGATGGCAGGATTACATGTGCTCACAAGAGGTTTGTAGGCTATTAGTGAGTCTGATGGCCGAATTACAGGTGCCCACAAGAGTTCTGTAGGCTATTAGTGAGTCTGGTGGCAGGATTATATGTGCTCACAAGAGGTATGTAGGCTATTAGTGAGTCTGGTAGCAGGATTACAGGTGCTCACAAGAGGATTGTAGGCTATTAGTGAGTCTGGTGGCAGGATTACAGGTGCTCACAAGAGGTATGTAGGCTATTAGTGAGACTGATGGCAGGATTACAGGTGCCACAAGAGGTTTGTAGGCTATTCGTGAGTCTGATGGCAGGATTACAGGTGCTTGCAAGAGGTTTGTAGGCTATTAGTGAGACTGGTGGCAGGATTACAGTTTCTCGCAAGAGGTCTGCAGCCTATTAGTGAGTCTGATGGCAGGATTTCAGGTGCCCACAAGAGGTTTGTAGGCTATTAGTGAGACTGGTGGCAGGATTACAGGTGCTCACAAGAGGTCTGTAGGCTTTTAGAGAGTCTGACGGCAGGATTACAGGTGCCCACAAGAGGTTTGTAGGCTATTAGTGAGTCTGGTGACAGGATTACAGGTGCTCACAAGAGGATTGTAGGCTATTAGTGAGTCTGGTGGCAGGATTACAGGTGCTCACAAGAGGTATAGTAGGCTATTAGTGAGTCTGGTGGCAGGATTACAGAAGCTCACAAGAGGTCTGTATGCTATTAGTGAGTCTGATGCCAGGATTACAGGTTCTCGCAAGAGGTTTGTAGGCTATTAGTGAGTCTGATGACAGGTTTACAGGTGCTCGCAAGAGATCTGTAGGCTATTAGTGAGTCTGATGACAGGATTACAGGTTCTTACAAGAGGTCTGTAGGCTATTAGTGAGTCTTGTGGCAGGATTACAGGTGCTTGCAAGAGGTCTTTATGCTATTAGTGAGTTTGGTGAGATTACAGGTGCTCGAAAGAGGTATGTAGGCTATTAGTGAGTCTGATGACAGGATGACAGAGGTGCTCGCAAGAGGTATGAAGGCTATTAGTGAGTCTGATGGCAGGATTAAAGGTGCCCACAAGAGTCAGGATTACAGGTGCTCACAAGAGGTCTGTAGGCTATTAGTGAGACTGGTGGCAGGATTACAGGTGCTCGAAAGAGGTATGTAGGCTATTAGTGAGTCTGATGACAGGATGACAGAGGTGCTCGCAAAGAGGTATGTAGGCTATTAGTGAGTCTGATGGCAGGATTACAGGTGCCCACAAGAGGCAGGATTACAGGTGCTCACAAGAGGTCTGTAGGCTATTAGTGAGACTGGTGGCTGAATTACAGGTGCTCGCAAGAGGTCTGTAGGCTATTGGTGAAACTGATGACTGTATTACAGGTGCTCGCAAGAGATCTGTAGGCTATTAGTGAGTCTGATGGCAGGATTACTGGTTCTTACAAGGGGTCTGTAGGCTATTAGTGAGTCTTGTGGCAGGATTACAGGTGCTTGCAAGAGGTCTTTATGCTATTAGTGAGTTTGGTGGCAGGATTACAGATGCTCACAAGAGGTCTGTTGGCTATTAGTGAGTCTGGTGGCAGGATTACAGGTGCTCACAAGAGGTCTGTAGGCTATTAGTGAGTCTAATGGCAGGATTACAGGTGCTCGCAAGAGGTTTGTAGGCTATTAGTGAGACTGGTGACTGGATTACAGGTGCTCGCAAGAGGTCAGTAGGCTATTAGTGAGACTGGTGGCTGGATTACGGGTGCTCACAAGAGGTTTGAGGGCTATTAGTGAGTCTGATGGCAGGATTACTGGTGCTCACAAGAGGTCTCTAGGCTATTAGTGAGTATGATGGCAGGATTACAGGTGCCCACAAGAGGTTTGTAGGCTATTAGGGAGTCTGATGGCAGGATTACAGGTGCCCACAAGAGGATTGTAGGCTATTAGTGAGTCTGATAGAAGGATTACAGGTGCCCACAAGAGGTCTGTGGGCTATTAGTAAGTCTGATGACAGAATTACAGGTGCCCACAAGAGGTATGTAGGCTATTAGTGAGTCTGATGGCAGAATTACAGGTGCCCACAAGAGGTCTGTTGGCTATTAGTGAAACTGGTGGCAGGATTACAGGTGCACACAAGAGGTCTGTAGGATATTAGTGAGACTGGTGGCTGGATTACAGGTGCTCACAAGAGGATTGTAGGCTATTAGTGAGACTGGTGGCAAGAATACAGGTTCTTACAAGAGGTCTGTAAGCTATTAGTGAGTCTTGTGGTAGGATTACAGGTGCTCGCAAGATATCTGTAGGCTATTATGGAGTCTGATGGCAAGATTACAGGTGCTCGCAAGAGGTTTGTAGGCTATTAGTGAGACTGGTGGCAGGATTACAGGTGCCCACAAGAGTTTTGTAGTCTATTAGTGAGTCTGATGGCAGGATTACAGATGCTCACAAGAGGTCTGTAAGCTATTAGTGAGTATGATGGCAGGATTACAGGTGCCCACAAGAGGTTTGTAGGCTATTAGTGAATCTGATGGCAAGATTACAAGTGCCCACAAGAGGATTGTAGGCTATTAGTGAGTCTGATGGCAGGATTACAGGTGCTCACAAGAGGTCTGTAGGCTATTTGTGAGTCTGATGGCAGATTTATAGATGCCCACAAGAGATCTGTAGACTATTAGTGAGTCTGATGGCAGGGTTACAGGTGCTCAAAAGAGGTATGTAGGCTATTAGTGAGACTGGTGGCATCATAACGGGTGCTCACAAGTGGTAAGTAGTCTATTAGTGAGACTGGTGGCAGGATTACAGGTGCTCACAAGAGGTCTGTAGGCTATTAGTGAGTCTGATGGCAGGATTAGAGGTGTTCGCACGAGGTTTGTAGGCTATTAGTGAGACTGGTGGCAGGATTCTATGTGCTCACAAGAGGTCTGTAGGCTATTAGTGAGTCTGATGGCACGATTACAGGTGCTCGCAAGAGGTCTATAGGCTATTAGTGAGTCTGATGACAGGTTTACAGGTGCTCGCGAGAGGTCTGTAGGCTATTAGTGAGTCTGAAGGCAGGATTACAGATGTTCGCACGAGGTTTGTATGCTATTAGTGAGACTGGTGGCAGGATTACAGGTGATCACAAGAGGTTTGTAGGCTATTAGTGAGACCGGTGGCAGGATTACAGGTGCTCACAAGAGGTCTGTAGGCTATTAGTGAGTCTGGTGGCAGGATTACAGGTACTCACAAGAGGTCTGTAGGCTATTAGTGAATCTGATGACAGGATTACAGGTGCTCGCAATAGGTCTCTAGGCTATTAGTGAGTCTGATGACAGGATTACAGGTGCCCACAAGAGGTATGTAGGCTATTAGCGAGTCTGATGGCAGGATTACAGGTGCCCACAAGAGGTCTGTTGGCTATTAGTGAGACTGTTGGCAGGATTACAGGTTCTCACAAGAGGTCTGTATCTATTAGTGAGTTTGGTGTCAGAATTACAGATGCTCACAAGAGGTCTGTTGGCTATTAGTGAGTCTGGTGGCAGGATTACAGGTGCTCACAAGAGGTTTGTATGCTATTATTGAGTCTGATGGCAGGATTACAGGTGCTCGCAAGAGGTTTGTAGGCTATTAGTGAGAAAGGTGGCAGGATTACAGGTGCCCACAAGAGGTTTGTAGGCTATTAGTGAGTCTGATGGAAGGATTATAGGTGCTCACAAGAGGTATTTAGGCTATTAGTGATTATGATGGAAGGATTACAGGTGCCCACAAGAGGTTTGTAGGCTATCAGTGAGTCTGATGGCAGGATTACAGGTGCCCACAAGAGGATTGTAGGCTATTAGTGAGTCTTATGGCAGGATTACAGGTGCCCACAAGAGTTCTGTAGGCTATTAGTGAGTCTGGTGGCAGGATTATATGTACTCACAAGAGATATGTAGGCTATTAGTGAGTCTGGTAGCAGGGTTACAGGTTCTCACAAGAGGTCTTTAGGCAATTAATGAGTCTGAAGGCAGGATTACAGGTGCCCACAAGAGGTCTCTAGGCTATTTGTGGGTCTTATGGCAGGATTACAGGTGCCCATAAGAGGTCTGTAGGTTATTACTGAGTCTGATGGCAGGATTACAGGTGCTCACAAGAGGTATGTAGGCTATTAGTGATACTGGTGGCAGGATTACGGGTGCTCACAAGAGGTATGTAGTATATTAGTGAGACTGGTGGCAGGATTACAGATGCTCGCAAGAGGTCTTTAGGATATTAGTGAGTCTGATGGCAGGATTACAGGTTCTCGCACGAGGTTTGTTGGCTATTAGTGAGACTTGTGGCAGGATTACAGGTGCTCACAAGAGGTTTGTAGTCTATTAGTGAGACTGGTGGCATGATTACAGGTGCTCACAAGAGGTCTGTAGGCTATTAGTGAGTCTGGTGGCAGGATTACAGGTGCTCACAAGAGGTCTGTAGGCTATTAGTGAGTCTGATGACAGGATTACAGGTGCTCGCAAGAGGTCTGTAGGCTATTAGCGAGACTGATGACATGATTACAGATGCTCGCTAGAGGTCTATAGGCTATTAGTGAGTCTGATGGCAGGATTACAGGTTCTTACAAGAGGTCTGTAGGCTATTAGTGAGTCTGGTGGCAGGGTTACAGGTGCTTGCAAGAGGTCTGTAGGGTATTAGTGAGTCTCAAGGCAGGATGCAGGTGCTCACAAGAGGTCTGTAGGCTATTAGTGAGTCTGGTGGCAGGAGTACATGTGCTCACATGAGGTCTGTAGGCTATTAGTGAGTCTGGTAGCAGGATTACAGGTTCTCACAAGAAGTCTCTAGGCTATTAGTGAGTCTAATGGCAGGATTACAGGTGCTCTCAAGAGGTTTGTAGGCTATTAGTGAGACTGGTGGCAGGATTACAGGTGCTCACAAGAGGTCTGTATGCTCGTAGTGAGTCTGATGGCAGGATTACATGTGCTCGCAAGAGGTTTGTAGGCTATTAGTGAGACTGGTGGCAGGATTATAGGTTCTCGCAAGAGGTCTGTAGGCTACTAGTGAGACTGATGGCAGGATTACAGGTGCTCGCAAGAGGTCTGTAGGCTATAAGTGAGACTGATGGCAGGATTACAGGTGCTCACAAGAGGTATGTAGGCTATTAGTGAGTCTGATGCCTGGTTTACAGGTGCTCGCAAGATGTCTGTAAGCTATTAGTGAGTCTGATGACAGGATTGCAGGTGCCCACAAGAAGTATGTAGGCTATTAGTGAGTGTGATGGCAGGATTACAGGTGCCCACAAGAGGTCTGTTGGCTATTAGTGAGACTGGTGGCTGGATTACAGGTGCCCACATAGTTATGTAGGCTATTAGTGAGTCTGAATGCAACCATCAGGGCTATAGTTCACTGTTAGCGAGATCTACTGTCATGTTCAGCTTTGACGCGTGTCATCAGGATTCAGTTCGAATCTCTGCTGTCTTCACTGAGGGGGGAATTTTCCGTATTGTGATTTACATTTTGTAATATTCATCGATTTATCCAGGATAGTGCTGATGCGTTTTATTAAAACTATCTTTCCTTACCCCGTTTCTTTTATTTATTGTGAGTCGTGCATGTTTCATAAAGTGCTAAGTACAGTAAAAATTGTATTTTTTTCGGTTATATTAGAAAAACTATAGTGAACCTCTAATCATTTGCAACTAAACTGATTTCTAAAAAATAAATACAACATTTGGACCCCACTGGATTGTGAACCAAATATTCTAATAAGTGGTTAAGTGTCTAAATCACAGCGTCTCAACGCTCTTCACCAAAAACGGGGCTCTCTACGATCAGGGATACACATAATTGCTTTGTTGGAACAGATTTGACGCATTCGTCTAACAAGAGAGGTTATACTGTGCGATAAAATATTCATAAAAGGAAAGTTAGATTAGCTACTATATCTACTTTCACGTATTCATACGTCAAGTCAGATCTGCAGCTGTCATTCTTGCTAGATATTATATATAGAGAGATGTTGGGGTTCGATTCCCAACAGTGTTTATTGATGTGTGGACATACTCTAACCAGCCTACTGTTCAGGATCACGCGTTCTTGTTCAACTCTAACCCATTATAGGAACAATACAGATATCCCGAAAGAGTTGTAAGGCGGGGAAAAAAAAGGGAGTGCACTACATCGGCCGACAACTCACGAAGAGATCGGCGATGGCGAGGTGCATGAGCAAGAGGTTGATCCTGGACCTCTTCGTTTTCTTGCGCCGGAGGATTATGAGGACTGTAATGTTGCCTACTGATGAGATGATCAACAGGATGCTGTACGTGACAATGGACACCACGTTACCGGAATTGAAGACCATGTCTATAGGGAGCTTCCATTCGGTCGTGTTGTCCTCCCGCGTCACCAAATAGGGCAGCTCCTCGGCTTCTTCTGTCACCTCCATGGCTGGAACACAACACGTGTAAGATAAGTTTATAGAATGTGAAATAACATAAGACGATCAAATCACTGGCCAAGGACTTAGTTCTTTCTCTGTTATTTCCATGACTGGAACACAACACGTATAAGATAAGTTGATAGAATGTGAAATAACAGAAAACAATCAAATCACTGGCCAGTACTTAGTTCTGTCTCTGCCACCTCCATGACTGGAACACAACACGTGTAAGATAAGTTGATAGAATGTGAAATAACAGAAAACGATCAAATCACTGGTCATGATATAATTCATCTGACTTATCCACACATCTACATTTTTATTATATAGTCTGATTTTAATAGGAAGCCCGTTATTTTAAAACTGGAATTTCATTGCCACAATGGCGGAAATAAAAATATTAACAATTGTACTTACATTCTTAGTTTTTTAACCAATAATGTGAAGATAAATTACATATTAATACATAAGGAAATATTATTGGAAGCGTTTGATAACTTTTTAATTGATAAATCAAATAAGACATTTCTAGAATGTCATGTTTTAATGTCTTTCAATTCGTGTTGGTGGTTGAACGTGGGCTTCCAATAAAAATCAAGGTTTACTTATTTTATGTTACACTACTTTTGTCAAAGGTGGTTTGATTTCCGAAAAAATGCTTATTTTAAGAAATATTCCTTTTTTATTGCAATAATAATTGATGTTGCTCTGATACAAAGTAAATAGAAACTATGTTATTCTCTGTAACATTTGATACTCTGCACAATGCTCCTAACATATTACAAATGAACGCACCTTAAAGCGGCGTCAGACGTCGTTCAGTAGACGTCACACCACATTGTAACTGTTGTTTAAAAAGTCAGTCTCGCGTCACCTTTAATATCGAATGAGTACCTATATCAACAAACAGTCCGTTTCCCCCAAGTCCCGCTGGATTAGTTTAGTGCGAGTTTAAAAATTTCCCCATCTTGAAAATTGTGTGAGTAACCTTTGCTAGTGTAAACAGTTGTAAACAGTTGTAAACACGGAACTTGTAGACAAATCTGAAGCAGGTGTAGAAAATAAAAAGTCATATTTTGTTTAGCCATCTAAACTACGTCCATAATAATATTTACAACAAAAAACTAATAATTTATCGTAAGAAGAAAATTGGATGCCGGCACAGATTTTTTTTAGCGAGCGTATCGAGGTCCTATTTTAACTTGACCATTTGGCATTTCGTCTGTCAGGATGTTTGTTCCACTTTTTAGAATCTCTCGTTTGTAAATCATTCTTATGTGAGCTACAGATGGGCTACCACAAAAAGAAAAAGAAAGCACCCAAACAATTATTTTCATAGTTTAAAATTTAAATAATGTATAAACGCTTAAAATAAAGGGAAAAAGTTTAAAAAATAAACTGTTTATCGTTAAAGTTTTATATGGGCTTGCATATCATTGCAGTTTGACGTATGGATAAATGAATGTAGATCTGATAGCTTTTCCTAGCTGCCAGATAGGCCTATTCGTAAGTAAATCAGGTTTTATATCGAATAACAATCCTATAAGTATCAGATCTTGACGGAAACGATACATCAGTGTGACACTAGGAATGGGATATATCGTGTAGTTGACATCCTCGAGTTACAGTGAGCGGCGATCCGGCTTCCATCACTCATCTTGGGCTGTTAGTTTCTAGAAGTTCTTGACGAGCGAAGCGATAGTGGCTGAACATGTCTTTATGGGCATGTCAAGTTTGACCGTCTCATATGTCGTTGCCATGGTAACAGAAGACGCCAAGATCATAATGAATACGCCAGGGCCATACCATGAAATGTATTTATATTTATTTATTATAATAGTGGAGGTCCTGATGGTAATAATTTGCGGGGAAATCCCCCAACAGATAAAATGAAAGGTTTTTTTCTAAGAAACCACCCCTCAACTCCCCCTCTTCCTTGTAGCAATTTAAAGGGTTTTTGTTTACCCGCTTCGGTGGCTGCATGATCTAAGAATCTAAGGCGCTATTCTCGCAATAGATTGGACTGCCGATGATGGTGAGATCGGGATTTGAATCCCGGTTGGGTGTATTGAGTTTTCTTCCTAACTGGTTTCCCACTTTACCTGGATGAAAATGTGGGTACAATTCCTCTAAATTTTACCTCTCTATTCCCTTAACACGTTAGAATAATTAGTACATATGTGTTCAATCCGAACGGGTAGTAAGAGGTGGTTATTAAAAAAAGTTTTTTTTAAATTGAATATGTAGCTGCTATTAAATTTCACTAAACATTATTGTTATACTAAGTTACCCTATTCATTAAGGTGGAATACAAAAAAATAAATATTAATAATGATTTTGGGTAAAGTTCCCTAACCTCCTGCCATTGATTAAATCCTGGGCTATGTCATGGTGATAAGGTTAAAACATGCTTTGGTAGCCGCATGGTCTAAGGCATCACTCACGTGTTTACACTTGACTGCCGATGACAGGGAGATTGGGGTTCGAAACCAGTCGGGTATACTGAGGGGGAAGGGAGGTGTTCCAAAATAGTATTCTACTCCCCCTTCACACAAATGTTGGTACACTTATTCTAAATTCGGCCTTCCTCACCCTTAGCTCATTAGTGTAACTAGTGTATATGGGTATAATATGAACAGGTAATAAGATGCAGCGCTAAAGAAAAATAAAGTTAAAATGAGAGCTAGGGCGTTATTACACCGTCACATTTTCTTTTATAAAAGTTCTTTGATAAATGAAATATGATGTAACTTTGACGATCCATCGAAGATATTTTTATAAAATACTGTAATCTATTTTACAAATCTTTTATAAAAATAATCCTAGCAGAAGTACCCTGCGTTGCTCGGGGAAACTGAGCAATGTATTGCTTGGTTACCCCGGTCAACGCATTCCTTTGCTTCAAACAGACAGAAAAAAAAATCCCTTCGTTTTATTTCTTCCAAACCAGTCTTTAATAAATTTAAAAAATCTAATCACAAATTTAAAATTCCCATCTATGAAGCGCACATGTTTGTGCAAAGGGGCTACTAATTTTAAAATTTCAGCCCTATACGTGGGGTAGGCATCAAGCAATGCTCATGATAGACAAATTCTTCATTTTATCGATACAGGTTAACCTCATATAATATTCGCTAGGATTTTGTAATAGATACATAAAAATGTAATGGTCCAATATGAAGACACAAACTCTACAATCGGGCTATATCATAAGCATTTTTTTTTTCTTTAAATTAATGGAACAGATTTGGTGACCAAATTTTTAAAACTTTTATGAACCATTTGTAAATATTTTGACATGATTGTCATCCATTTTTTTTGTATTCACATACATTGGTCAAACTTTGAGAAAATGATGTAATAGGACACCTTTTATCAAAGTTGTGTTATAATAGATTTTATAAAATAAACATTTTTCTTTTTTCTTTTATAAAATAAATATGATATTGTATTACTGACACCCGCCTCGGTGGCGTAGTTGGCTAACGCGCTAGTCATGTTGAGCTTGACCGCTGAGGACGGGGAGATTGAGGTTCGAATCTCGGTCGGGTGAACTGGGAGTGGTTTTTCCTAAATGGTTTTCCACTCTCCCTCCACGCAAATGCGGGTTCACTTCCTCTAAATTGAACCCTCCCAATTCCTAATCCATTGGCGTAATTAGTACTTAAGCGTATAACCCGAACGGATAGTAAGACGCGGTGCTAAATAATAATAATGTAATACTGACCTTTAAGATATAGTGTCAAAGAAAATAAATGGGTGGATACAAACATGGCTTGCCATGAGTTAAAAAAATCATGATTTATTATTTTGTTTTGTATGATTGGCTAATTTCTTAAAATTGATGCCATAGATAATTTAAGTTTCGTGTCATAGAATTTAGCACCTGAATTGGGGGTCACCTGGTATATAATACTTAGCACCGCGTCTTAATACCCGTTCGGGTTATACGCTTAAGTACCAATTACACTAATGGGTTAGGAATTAGGAAGGTTGAATTTAGAGGAAGTGAACCCGCATTTGCGTGGAGGGAGAGTGAAAAACCATTTAGGAAAAACCAACCTCAGTTCACCCGACCGAGATTCGAACCTTGATCTCCCCGTCCTCGGCAGTCAAGCTCAACACGACTGGCGCGTTAGCTAACTACGCCACCGAGGCGGGTCCACCTGGTATAAGGCATCAGCTTCACAATATATTTGATTTACGCAAGCGAAGAGGTCGAGGTTTGAATCTCAGTCTAGTGCACTTCCATTACTCATTACTCTGTTTTCCTCATACCCTCTACGGTATCTAATGAGGGTACATTTTATCGAAATACTTTTTACATCCGTACCTCATATATCAAGACGTTAAATAGTCCTTGTGAGACAAAAAAATCATTGAAACAAAATATGTACGATTTTTAAAATAATATTTGTTTGTATTAGTTGCCATACTGATTTTTAAACACGGCTCATTCTAATGGTAATATAATATTTTATCATGCATGTCATCTCTACCATTGTCGCTGACGACAAAAATAGAGTGCGTAGCAAAGTTAGGTTTTCTATTTTTAACAAAAGCATCGATGCTCTAAAAATATGATTCTCTTAGTCTTATTCCTAACAAACGTTCAAACATGGGATTTTTTTAATACATTATAAATTTATTTATGAATAAATACTTTATAACCTATATTTGTCAAATTTCTGAAATGGGAGTCTTAAAAAAAAAGCAAATTACCTTACTAAGTATATTACTATACAATAAATGTAAATGTTAAAGAAGATATCAAGTGTCTTGATTATGAGAGAGTATGTTTTTACTTTTATTTGTATTTTTTATATTTGGCCAAGTTAAGACTAATTTGTCTTCTTACACTTAACTATATGTGTGTATGTGTATATGTTACCGTTCATACCCGATTCAAGGACAAACTAGATCAGACTAGGCCGAATTGATTCATTCTAAGAGCCTCAGGATGTACTAGTTTAGCCTAGTCTAAATTAGTTGATCCTGAAATTTTGGCCTAACTCACAGGATAAACTAGTATGGCCTACAATTTTACTAGGCCATACCAGGTTTAGGTTAGGTCAGGTTAGGTTAGGTACGCTAACAACGTTTGCGGGTGAACTATGAATGATGAAACATGTCCAAGGTCGATCCATCGTATGGATTAAGAAGGATGAAAACTAGTATTGCCTAAAAACATCAGGCTATATAGGTTTATCCTACAAGCGGCGGGATATATCATTTCGGCCCAGTACGATCTAGTTTATCCTGGGATCGGGTTTGAACTGTAACATAAATACAGGGTGTGCCGTAACATGTCCACTTCAGCTGTGAACAGGAGATACAAACACAATGAAAAAAGTTCATACAAACAGTTGTCCCACTTGACCTTGTTTCCGAGTTGTACTACAGTAATGTGGAGCTGATTAACATTTTAGAAAACCTACTTCAGTGACCGCATGGTGTAAGGCGTCATTATCGTGTTGGACTAGACTGCCAATGACAGGGATATCGGGGTTTGGATCCCGTTTAGGTGTACTGAGGATTTTTTTTCCAAAATAGTTTTCCACTTCCCTCCATGCAAGTTCGGGTACACTTCCTCTAAGTTCAACCCTCCTCATAGCTAACACATTAACGTAAATAGTAGATATGTGCATAATCTGAACAGATAGACGTAGTGCTAAAAAAAACATTAAAGGAAGTGGCTGCCTTAGGTCTGAATGTAAACCTGCAGTCGTCGTGTTGTAGAAATACGTACTCTTTCAAATTACCAAGTGTTTGTAGGAATCATTAGAAGACTTCTTTTACACGTAGACGAAGTATTTAAACGCTGGCAATCAGTCGAGAAATAGTGAGTATGATATACAAACAGTTTAGTGGAACCACGTGGTTGTAGCTCGGAAACAAGGTCAAATGGGACACATGTTTATATAAACTTTTTCAATGTTTTTGTGTCTCCTGTCCATTGGTGAAGTGGATCCCACATGTATATGGTTAAGTGCGCATACATATACCCAATTAGTGAAAATGCCCATTTCATGAATTGGGAAATTCCTGTCCATTCCATGAACTTGCCTCTTCTCTTGACCATTTCACTAACAAGGGGAGGCCACGACGTTCGGATCACGGATTATCTTCAAACTTTGTACACTTTTAGTAGTCCATTAGGACAACATAATGTGCAAGTAGTAAGGCGTACTACTTAGGCGTTTTCGAGAAAATCGCAAGAGAAGTTTTACGCGTCGAATATGTACTGGTGCGTTGCGACTTTGAGCACGAGATGACGGAGGTCGAGTGGTTAGTGTTTCAGCTTCTTAATCGCTGTATCGCTGGATCGAGTTCCACTTATCTTTTTTTTTCAACACTGGTCATATTCTTTCATATATATTACAATTCAAAGGTAATATAATGAAAAAATACTTGTATTTGCATGAACTTTTATTGAATTTCCAATGTTATTTGGCTGTTTACTAATTTTTATTACTACAACAAATATTATATTTATAACTATCGACAAGTAAACGATCAAACGCATAAAGTTTTCCTGAAAATGTATGCCTGTCGTGATTTGCGAAATCCCTTATACCTGCAATCGGGTAAGGTATCCAGAACTGTTGTGGACGCTTCGACCTGCAGACGACACGCTTTATGCGTTTGGTCGTTTACTTGTCGATAATTATAAATATAATATTTCTTGTAGTAATAAAAATTAGTAAACAGCCAAATAACATTGGAAATTCAATAAAAGTTCATGCAAATACAAGTATTTTTTCATTATATTACCTTTGAATTGTAATATATATGAAAGAATATGACCAGTGTTGAAAAAAAAAAGATGAGCGGGACTCGATCCAGCGATAAAGTGTACAAAGTTTGAAGATAATCCGTGATCCGAACGTCGTGGCCTCCCCTTGTGAGCCAAAATTGCACGAACTCTTTCCCTTTGCATCTAACTCCTCGGTTAATAATGTATTTATCTTCCCGGTTAATCGGCCTTGAGATGGGCTCCTAGTCAAGGAGAAGGGCAAAAACACTTCACAAGACTTATTTGGCCTACCCTTCCTACTAATGAATCGGCTAATAAAAAGTAACTTACGTGATGTGGAATGTAAGAGTAGTAGGCTGGACTCGATCCTTGGACCACAGGTTTTGGTGGCTACAGTAGTTTAGTGGCTAGGCTGACACACGACGCGATCATCACTGCCCACACCTGACAACACACACACACCTGTAGCTTGAGATGTTTTATATAAAACCGTGAACTAAGGTTATATATGTAACTAATGTGACGACCTATCTTTAAAAGCTTTTAACGTTCATACACAAAGAGAATGTGAGGAACTAAGGCGGCCACCTAGGTCAGCGAGAAAGTATCAATTACTGTCAAACCTCATGGCTTAAAATACAATGGTCTGTGTCGTTTACTGGAATTACTTCTCTATTCTAACTGATATTATACTCTCTTGCACTCTTCACCTTCAACCACCCTTTATAATGTCAATAATAAATAGGGGAAAGAAAACTATGAAACTTACTAACTCAAGGTCGCTGTTAGTTTACAATTTTCTGTTGTAAAACCATCAAATAATTACTGTATTTATTATAGGACAGCTAAATCTAAAGCCCTTTTACATAAAGCATAGTCTTATAGTTCCATAGAATGCTTCAACTAGAGTTTAAAATTAACTTATGTTACTTTTTTACCTATATTTTTTTCTATTAATAAAACTCAAACTATGTAATGTTGTTAAGGGAAAAGAGCCCTGTTAGAATATTTCAACTTTATTTTGGCGTGAACCATATTCTGAAATAACGCATCGTAGAATTAAATATTGCGTTAGAGATGAACGTCTCCAAGGCAATTTCTCGCTTACCAAGGCGGCCCCCTTAAAATGAGATTTTATTAGATTGGTAGAAGAATAATTCCCTTCTACCCTCCCCCCCCCCTTATAATCCCCTGTAATTTTCCAACTGCTATCACGTGCAACTTAACTGTACAGCATGTTGCTTCTTGATATTTCTCAAGGGGTAACACACGATGCGAACTGTTTGGGAAGGTAAAACAAATGCTTGAGAATGACAACCTAGGCAAACTTAATTTATAGCTTATGTGTTTGATTAATTTTTATAAACATAAAATTATTTTTAGTTCAAAATCCATATCTATCAAATATCTATACTTTTAGAGCAATTTACTAAACATTTATTAACTGATATTCTTCTTCCAGATTTAAATAAAATCGGATATTAGCCTATTTCTGAACCTTAAAACTTATACAGCCCCGTAGTGAAGTACCCCCAAACCCCCATCTACACTTTCAGCTCCCCTTTCTTAAAATTACAAATAATAATAATAATGCATTTAATTAAAACTAAAATGCTTATTTTAAGGACATTAAACTAAAAAGAAAGGTATGCTATTATTAATTAGTAAATTTCCATAGTATTATCTATGAAATTGTTGTAATCTCTGCTACATTCAACGTAAGTGGTCATATGAGTAATATAACCGCTCAAGATTTTGTGTGTTCGGAGGCAGCCAGCTGGTTTCGTCACCTGTGACATCATCTTACTTGGACTTGATTTAAAACTTCGAGACAATATTTTAATACTCCTTTGTTGAAGGCGCGATTAAGTACGATGCCTCCCCAACCATCCTTTTCCCAAAACTGAATCCCAGGTAAGTGTCATATTCGGGTAATTGATTAACCAAACCCAATCGACTTCGGTAAATCATCAATTTCACACACAATTAAAACATTTAGTTGGCTAAGTCATGCAAGTTATATAAAATACAGTCCAATTTGTATAGGAATAACCTTATTTGACAGCTGTAGTAGCTACTAGCTCTACTTTCACGGATTCATACACTGAGTATTGTGATCGGTAGCAGTCACTTTATGAATACCTGTTATAAATACCTATAAAAGAACAATAATAATAAAGTAAAATGTTATCATTTCTGACAACCAAATAGATTGTTTGTTGTTTCTAAAAGTTTATTTCTACAGAAATGTATCACAAATAATAATAATAATAATAATTTCAGCGTGTTTATATGTTTTCATAAATATACAGCTGTTGTTAATAACTAAATAAAACTCAACCCCTATAATTTTCGGCTCGTGGTTTAAACAGTTACCAAGGAGAGGAGTTAATTTCTAGAACCAGTTTAACTATAGATAAAACCTAGTTAAAGGAGTTCACTCTTTCAGAATATATGTGAAAATGTTTAATGTGCTTAAATATGTATTTATGAATATAGAAAATAAATTGAAGCGTGTACTGGGATCCAATTTGAAAATTGCATCGGACATTTTTCCAATAATTCCCCATCGACTGTTTGTAGATTATTACTTGCCAACTGCATAGCTAAAATAATTTATATTTTACCCCTAATTCAAGCATATGGTAAATAAGGCAAGATAGATTATTGGGCCTTGGAAACATATGTCTCGAAACACATACCGTTTAAAACGTCGATGGAGCTAATTTTGTTTCCAAACCTTCCATTTATAGACATATAGCATTTACAAATAGAGCTGTTGATCACTAAACAAAATTTAAGTTGATATCAAAACTAAATTAGGATTCTGATAGGGAGAAAGGTTGGGAAAATATAAACTTCTTTTTGCGGTCAACATTGATAACATTTTACTATAATTATTTTTAATATTATTTTATAAGTATTTATATTATCTATCAAAAATGACTTGATGTACGAAGATATGAGAATTGTTTTAGTAACGTTTGTCATCTGTCAAAAACATATATTCCTATTTGAATCTGTAAATGCTATTATTATTTTGGTCGGGAACAATACATCAAGTCCAATTTTGATAGAATGGAACTTTTTTTGACAGTTATAAAAGTCACTAAAATATTTTACGTAGGTTCACGTGATTTAAAGATGTATTTTTTGATAGATAATTTAAATATCCATGAACTCAAGTTAATAATAAAGTAAAATTGTATCAATGTTAACCGCAAATATATATATGTGTACATATTTAGGATCCTTCCAGCCTGAATCCTACTATAAAAGCGAACAACCATTTCCCGCGCAATCCGTAAAGTAAATAATCTCGTGACTATCAGAAGTCACCCACTATCCATAATGCCGTACACACCTGGCGTTGAACGGAGGTCGAAGGTAGGAGCCGGTACAGACTAAACAGACGCACTCGACAGATCAGGGTCCAACACTGCCTCCGACACGCCGAACCGGTGACTTGGTGGCCCACGACGCTCGGCGGGCTGCGCATGCGTGGACACACACACACACGCGCGCGCGACGTCCTAATCAACACACGGTATTGCGAGCCACCCTTGTCGCGAGATGATATTTACTGCCTGGGAAATAACAGACCTCAACTGACTGCGTTACACCGCCGTCTAGTCCTCACTAAGATGACTTTCTAGTCTGCGAGGGGGCTAGCAGGAACATCAAATGATGGGGTAGGGGGGTCCTTGGGTATGGTCAAGAGTGTGGAGACATTGGGCTTCAGACGGAGATACTTTAGATCGAGTTTTGGTGAGGTAAGTTTTGAGGTTCAGAAATAAATACTTTAGCTTGAATCTCGCTGAGTTAGACATTGGACTTCAGATGGAAATACTTTGGCTTGAATTCCGGCTAGGTCAACCTTCAACTCATCATGTTATGCAATAGCAAGGAAGGTACGAGACGTCGGAAATTCCTTACAAGTGGTGTACAAGGCACTAACAGCCCCACCTCTGTTCAACGTCTGTAAAAGGTAAGCTTCCACTTGTCCGCATCGGATGGACCACCCGCATCGGATTTATTTAATGTACTCTATTCGGAGCATTCGGATTTCCGAAGGATGTGGTTCCCGACATGTATCCTTCAGTTCTATAGAGTTTAATTTCGTGTGTACATTGGTTATAATAAATGTTTGTGTTTCGAAAACCCTAATGAACAGTGAGAATTAACCAGTCATTTCTATAATATTGGATGAAATTTTTGAGCTGTTGTCTCCACACCAATGCGCACAAAAGAAAGAAATCTTCGGGTATTTATATTTATCTTTTAAACATATATTCGATGAGTCATTTGGAGATACTTTAATATTTTATGCCAGTTTATAATATTTATCAGGGTTTATTATATTCAATGTGATAAATGGGTTAATAAACTGACTAAATATCATAAATATTTGCGATACCTATAAATTTATGGACATAATAACATATCCCTAGTAATTTCCAAACAATAGTTGTTTCAGTAACACGCCGGCGTCATAAGAACAACGAGATCGATGCCAGGGTTTGTCCCGCCTGTCCCTAGCAGACGACAAGATTAAACGTCACGTTTTGGTCAGTTGAAATTGGTGGGTTCATGTCTCTAGTAGTATACAGAGCTCATTGGGAATAAAGTGTTGTTAGTTGCTTGCTGTCAGAAGAAGAGGAACAGAGAAGGAAACATGAGGTTTGGATGCACAACACAAGCAAGAAAGGTTCGGAGTATGGATAATAGCATACGCTATATTCTTCTCTTTTTTTATCACCGCGTCTTACTACCCGTTCGTGCTAAACGCTTATGTAATAATTACACTAATGGTTTAAGGAATTAGTGAAGTTATATTTAGAGGAAGTGTACCCAAATTTTCGAGGAGGGAGAGTGGAAAACTATTTAGGAAAAACCACCCTCAATACACCCGACAAAGATGCAAACCTTGATCTCCCTGTCATCAGCAGTTTCAATATATCCTGATTTGTTAGAAGACGTAAAGTTTTCCCAGTAGTTTCGTATGACTCATGATAAGTTTATAGATTATGTCATCTGCACACATCACAGGGATCTGATTTTAGGCTGCCTCTCGGAATCATGAGTGGAATTTATACCGATAGATGAACGTAGTCTCATTAAAAATAATTTAAAGAATGATCCACCCGATGTGAACCAGTGGATGAACAGCTGTTGTCTTTAAAAAACAATGTGGTGGGAAACAACGCGTCTACGAATAGAATTTACCACCACCCGTTCACGGTTAAGCTGTGCTACCTTTTGACAACTTATTGATATATATTAATTAATTTGGATAACAAACTGATACATAATGATTGTGTCTACAGGATCAGTCCTGATAGCTGAATCAAATTCGCCTAAGTTAAAAATTACAACCTGAACACAAGAATCAAATATTGGACATTTAGCTTTGCCCACCAATTCTATACCGCTTAGCCATCCCGAGCTTTTGTGGTTAGATGGCTAAAATTAATGTTACAAACAAAAACATTACCACATGTTTTTGTCAACTTTCTCTAAAAAATGCAGGGTACTAGCGATAAGGTAACGGCCTTGCAATAACGGGGAAGGGGGGGGGGGTGTATATAACGCATTTCCACCAGTGCGGTCCAAGCTATGTCATTAATTAATCTTCTCAATGTGAGGTACGAAATGGTTTAATTGGAAAGATTAGTCAATTATTCAATTAAGGGAAAGTTTAGTACTTTGGTCTTTATCTTTGAATCATCCATCCTGATTTGTCTAGTATTCTGGGACATCTTTCACGAGTTGTTGGGTTGAGTCTGATGCGGTAGCTAGTGGAAGTATCGGCCAATCAGAGCCATCCACAATCACAATCCACGGCAACTCTTAACTGACAGTATTCTGCAAGGCAATCAATACTTAATTAATGTGTATCACAAAATTATAGGTAATGACTGTCCACCAGCTACTACCACAATTAGGCTCAACTCAACTAGTTAAATATGGTCCCGCAATAAAGATAAGTCAAAATGGCTCAACGGTAGAGCATTCACGCTCAAATTTAAAAGTCCCGGGTTCGATTTCCCTGTACAGGCTATCATTTTCCATTTAATTTAATTATTGGCATATCTCTCCCTTTAAACAAGTTTCACTTCTCGCATTAAGATTAATTAACGACTCACTCTCCTGCGTTTAAATATAGTTTAACCCGCACTGGTAGGTATATGGACTAAGGTCATAATACATTCACCTCCCTCCCCCTACCACAATTCTAAATATTCTGTACCCGTCTAGGGTTGATACCGGGTATTTTTGGGGAAAGTTTATTTGTAGCTTGCATTTTATTAGATGGTCAACTAACCACAAAAGCTCTCCTACCACCCCGTTCCTTCTGTTGTATAGTTATACAATATTAGACCAGGTCCACACTTGTATGAGATCCTCGTATCGTATCCCCGACGCGATCGGGACTGGAGCGGGTGGCGATATACACGGACATGGTTTGAGACCAAATTTCGTCAGATCTGATCCTCGTTCCTTTGCAATCATTGATGCGATCCATAATTTCCATCATTCGTGCGTATCAGCGGGGGAATAAGAGAAATGCACCGGTAAAACCCGACTCACGACAGTGTTTGGTTCGGAGCACGTCCAGACATGTCTCGTATCCTCCGCCTGTAGCTCCTTTTGATGCGAAGGCGAAATACCGGCTAGAAGTGGGACTCACAGCTCGTTCACACGACCAAGTTTTTCTACCTTATAGTTTTTTAACCTATTTAGGGTGGCTACTTAATGCAGTGTTCACACGATGCGGTTTTTTTTACCTATAGGTTTTCTTTATCGAGTCACCGTACTCGTATACGCGTATGTATGCTAATTCTTCCATCAGCTTACTCGTAAGATGAACGTGAGTACGTTTCTTATTATGTATTAAAATCACAGTCAATGCCGTAGAAGAATCAAACTTACACATATACTCAATATTAGAATTAAAAATGAGCTAGAAACAAAGAACATTCAATTGTTTTAAAAATTATTTAAAACAATTATTTTCATCAAAAATTTGTGCAATCCGTTGTCTCAATGTAAAGCCAAGATCAATCAGAATTTTAAAAAGCAGAAAAGTCATATTTTTTTGTACATCGCAACCTTCTTCCCATGTAGTTATTATGAAAAAATGAAAAAAAAAATTACCTGAATCTTACCTTTGCTTTTGTTACAAAAGTTTTCTTTTAATATTAAACATATTTCCCTCCATGCTAATTCTTTTAAATCCTTGTCTTTGTATGAATCCGATGTCTCGTCCCATATTGCAGGCCTTTCTTCTAAATATTGTGCAAATTTGAACCCCGACTGGCTGGTGACAGGCCAGTCTGCCCTCGGTAATGTTGTGCCATAAGGTAAAAACATCTTATCATCTGAACGCTCACATTACAATATATGTGCCACTGGCGACCTATTAGGTTTTTTTGCTGGATCACCACATAAGGTTTCCGTTGACAAAACCTAATGTCAAAATTGACCTAATAGGTCATGTTACCTTATAGGGTCGCCGACCGTATCGTGTAAACACGCACATTTAAATAAATGCGCCACTGCAGCGTACAGTTAAAAAAAAACTATTCGGCAAACGACCTAAACCTCATCGTGTGAATGAGCTGTCGGTGATTCGATACGCGTACCGCGCTCAAGATCGCGTCGAGTAAGGGAGCCTCGGCCAAGAGTACGCATCGTCTTGGAGTATGCAGTGTCATTTCTACAAAGTTGGTAATACTTGGAGGGAAACTTGTAACGGCCAGCCATTGTGCAACGAGGTGTGGCTATAGTGCTAGTTGTGTAGACAGTTTTACTCGTGATCTGAAGATTTTACAGCTAAAAAACTATTTTTCATTACACTTTTTGGCCTTAAAACTTAAGGAATAAGTGAAAGCTACAAGGAGTAAATAATTTTTACGGTAGCACAAAAAATATTTTTATGGGTGTCTCTTGTAACCTCTGCAATATTTTCTCATAAAGTGGCAGGAGATAGCATCTACCAGCTTTTTAAAGAAAACTTATAAGGCCGGGTAAGAGTATTCAGTACTGTATTTGCTAATAGTTCACGCGAACTATTACCCGCATTATATATCTGCGTATTCTTACCCGACTAAATGCTATCTCCACTCTTGGCATTACAATTCTTCCTAAATATTTATTTATATCAACAATATAGAATCTATAATGATTTTGCAACGTCTCTGGTCACTTTGTAATGATACTGTTTTGGACCACTCTCATATATTCAAAAAGTCATGGATGAAGTGTAATCTTCTTTTACGTAATATATGTAAAGTTTCCTTTTAATACTTCATGCTTGAAGAATCACGCGTCTTCAGAAGTAATTTCAATGTATTGCGCTTTAAAACTATTTTTTCTTTAAAAGACCAACTCCGTTGTATTAGAAGATCATGTGAAATGCTGGCTCCCTCTACCCAATAGGAAGCCATCCTTCAACAACATCAGGTTGCCAGTTCTCCTATTTGTTAGTTTTAACACTGGTGACAAGGGGTCCAAGAGGCAAGAGGTAGGTCATATATAAGCAGCTTGTGTGTATGAATCTACACGGTGCCAGTAATATAGTAGAGAGTAACAGAGAAAGACAGTATACCGTACTCAGAATACAGAAAATAATTATCTCGACATAGAAAGATAATAATATCACATCAAAAAACCGTGTCAATGTCAATTTTATAATAAGTGAAAGTGTAACCAAATCAATAAATTGTGTACAACATCAAGTTTTAGCTGATTTCAATCAATTAGATACAATCAAATCACATAACCCCGTGCAAGTGCGCAGTAAGGGCATGTACGCGTCATCATCATAAAACCCGGTATCGTCCACATCCGAAACATAATCATCATATAAAATCCGGAAACATAATAATTGATGCCCAATCGCGGGGAAATATCACAATAAATAAACTCCGTATCATCATAATTAGCGCTCAATCACAGGGCAATATCACATTAAATCAAATATTTCTATATTCCGCGAGTAAAATGACAGTGGTAATCAACATGATTCCCCTACAGGTGACTGCTCCGTCACGATATTAGGGGATCAAGTTAGCTCTGAAGTAGATGATTCTGCGCAGCTTCCACCATTTCCCCCTTCTCAAGCTAATAAAGAGCCTGGATTAATCTTGCATAACCAACCAAGTATTTTTACAGGTTCACTCATTCAGCAACGCCACACGCCGATCTCAGAGCTCTAACCTATAGCAAAAGGAACCTTAGTAGAAAAGAGAAAAAGACGGTCACAAAAATCAGAAATTATGTCATCAACACCAGTTAAGAACATTTACAAAGAGAAAAAGAGAGAGAATGAAGAAAAGAAACCTATACGAGAGGAAATAAAGAGAAAACGTGAGGATAAGATGAAAGGAAAAGTTGTGTCAGTAAGACGAAAATTAAATAGTGATTCTGAATATGAGAAACAGAAAAAAAAAGTTTGAATGTCCTTGATGTGGATGTGATTTTGATGAGGATTGAGTACACTGTAATAGTTGCAGTTCATGGTCGCATGAGGCATGTTCCTAGTACTAAGCTAAGCTAGTGGGCCTTACATATGTGACCACTGTTGATGACAAGAGTCGCGGACACTTGGCCGACGCAGTTCGTACTCTTGACCGCATAGTCGTTCAAAAGTACGCAGAGTACAGTATTGTACTAAAAAATAATTTCTACCGATTTAAAAAAAATTAAGCCAGACAATGTTTGCATTTTAAAGGATCTGGTATGCTGGGGTAACTGTTTTCATATTATGTTTTTAATTTTAGAATAAAAGTTTAAAGTTATGGCCATTTTTTCTTTAAGTGCGTACTCTTAGGCGGACCTCCCTTATACTAGGTGCAGTTCAAACCGACGCGTCGCGACGTGTTCAAAATAAGCGTTGGGGATACGATACGAGGATATCATACAAGTGTGAACTTGGCTTTACTTTTTCACAAAATTATTAGCTGAGACATTTAAGTGAACTTTTTTTTTATCGTATGGCACATTTTACCGGAAAGGACTTTGACATGTATGTTCGGTCGTCTTATGTGTAAACTATTAACCACTCTGTTGGCACAGAACGTTGCCCAGGATACACCAAAGGAGGTTGGTTACACTTCGTACCCTCAATGAGATGATGGGGTGAGTCTTAGCCTAACATAAGCCTAATTAATTAAACCTTGGTGACCATTGGGATTACTCTCATAAAGGGAAAAATACCATAGGTACTAGCCGGGAATCTAGACCGGGACCCCTAAGGTCGTAGCCAGGTGCACTGACTATTACACCATGGGGCTGGTTAAGTGAAAATTGATTGGAGTTTTAAACGGCGTTGCCTCTTGTTACGCCTTATTTTGTAAATCCAGTAAAGCTTAGATTGCAAGTACTTGCAGCATAATCAGCCTTAAATGCTTGGGTTTTATTTTAGTGAACAATTTGTTTTCAAATAGTCCAAATTAATTGTCTGAGTTGTTGCGTTACGTGAATTCTGATCACACATTAGTTTATTTTATTTATTGTAAGGGTTCGGCCAGACTGACAAGCGTGCGAGCGAGCGACTGAGCGACTGCGTGGCCAAACTGGCGAGCGAGCGCGTGATTAGCAGATAGCTCTCGATAGTTGTTGACGAGGAGGCAAAGGTTCGAATCTTGGCTCAGTGAACTGAGTGTGGTTTTTGACTAGTAATTTGTTGTGGTTTTCTCATCCTCTTTTCACGCTAATGGTGATTCTCATTTGTAAAGGCCTACTTTGATTATAATATTGAAGTATTTTAACATATCAGTTTTACAAATATATATATATATATAAGTATATGAATATAAGTATTGAAGTATTTTAACATATCAGTTTTACAAATATATACAATACTTCAATACTTCAATATATTTATAAATAAATATATATATATTTATATTTATATATATATATATATATATTTATATATATATATATATATATATATATATGGTTTATGATCTTACCAATTAGATTAGGCCATTAGTATTAAAAAAAGTCGAATATCATGTCAGATTGAGAAGTTTTCCTAGCACTCAATGGACCAACATACAAGAATATTCCCTAGCGCCTGTAAACTAGACTGTACCGGCTCGAGCGCGCGCGCTTGAAAAGTAGAACCAGTTCTATCTTCCAAGCGCGCGCTCGCTCGCTCCAGTCTGGCCACCTCCTATCACAACCAATGTGTTCTATTTTATTTTTTAGTCGCTCGCGGGCTCGCTCAGTCTGGCCGTACCCTAAGGGAACGTTACATGAACGTCAAGTTGCTCGTGATCCCGGCCTAATGGCGGCTGGTAGAAATGGAAACGCTCTACACACTACCTTTAGATACCCTCTACAAACATACCCCACGAACAAACCCATTGAATAACAAGTTTATTTTAACGTATACACTAAAAATAGTAAGGAAGTAACTTATTAAGCCTTGATTTATAAAGTTTATTTTTCCACCGCGTCTTATAACCAGTCTTACCTTTATAAGGAAGGGAAGATAAAGGTATCGTTTGGATTAAATGTATCCGCATTTGTGTTGAGTAAAGGTGAGAAACTATTTGTTTTTAAGCTCTCTCAATACACCTGGTCGAGTTTGAAATCCCAACCTTCCCGTCACAGGCAAACAAGACTGAACGAGCTTGACGATTGGACCTCATAGCTACCGATGCGATTCATTATCAAGTTATTATTTTATTCTGAGAAGCAGAAGGCAGGATTCATTACAATTTGAACATGATGGGTTTTTTTTAAATAAAAGGAAATAAAAAAAATTAATGATTCCCCGTCAACTAACATCGCCACGTGACTTGAAAAATAGCAGTGACCCGAAGGTCAGGATCCTCTATTATTCTGTGTTCGTATCTGGAGGCTCCATCTTTACTACGACGTTCTGAGAGAAGTGAGTTAGCACTAGTATTTCCATCACAAGGAAGAGGGAGGAAAAAATGGCGATATGATCTCTTCCCGATGGCGCTAACAATGTAGACATCTCTTCATTAGAGCCTACCTCTGTTGATGATGACAGCGCTGAGGCGTTCACCTTGGGGTGTGTCGTGCTCTCGACCAACCGCAAGCCTCCGTCACAACGTGAACCCTCACAAATCATCGTCAAGATGTTTACCGGTAGTCGTGAAACAAACAAACAAACGAACGAAGAGTCCTGACATGTGTCACGGAGAGTTGACAAGGAATCGTGAGTCCGGATGAACTATGATTGGTTTGATTATACGTCTATCGCGAACTTCTCTCTCTCTCTCTCACTGTGGCGTATAAGTCCGTCAACGTCAGGCAGGAGGCTAGGGTTCGAACCTGATCGTTTTCGTCAAGCTATAGCGCACGCTTTCCCATTCCGGGGCGTATTCAACTTGCAGCACAGCTTCCTGTTTGGTTTTACCAGTGGCGTGTCGTGACCATAGGCGTCATCGCTAGCTCTAATTTACTAGGAGGGACATAACGAATTCATTTTTATAAAAAATTTAAAAGATAGAAATTATCTCCTACCAAATTAATAACACGAATAATATATGACAGCACCCAAATCGTTGGTTGCATGGTCTAAGGCGTCATTATCACAATAGAATGGACGGTAGATGACGGGGAGACCATGGTTAGAATCCCGGTTGAGTATACTAAGGGGGATTTTCCTAAATGGTTTTCCACTCTCCCTTCACGAAAATGCGGGTACACTACTTCTAAGTTCAACCTTCCTCATCCCTGACAAATTGCCGTAATGAATACACATGTGTGCAGCCCAAGCAGGTAGTAGGGTGCAGTGCTAGAATAAATATAACTGGATTATTTCTATCAGTCATATAAAAAAGTTACCTTTATCATTTATGAATAATTGCTCTATCCAAACGTGGATTTTCAAATTTCATAATTCCCTATTTATTTTACAGGACTAAGATTATCCTCCCATTCGAGAAGATAATTAGGGTAAGACGGTCCCCCCCCCCCC